>RJWT010004173.1:0-34185 GCA_004365215.1 Cuniculus paca | reverse complement strand
CTGAATGCACATCCAATGCTAATTATACATAAAAGAGGAAAATGTGTTTTCCTTCTCCAACGCTGACATCTGAGCTCCACAGTGTTTGGACACAAAGAATGATTATAAGGACCTTGAACCTTTGACTCTCAGTTCCACGTGGTTTGAAATTTTGACTTCCTACAGTTATTATTTAAATAATGCCTTACAGTTGGGGAAAGAAAGAAAAAAAAACAGTGCTTCGAATACACTATAAATTATTTAGAATGTTTTATCCTTTGTAGTGGTACCTGGACTTTAGTTAGGGAAGACTGAGATGTTGGTTTTTTTATTTTTATCTTTTTGGTAGGCTGAGGGGATTAAAGGTAGGGACTTGGAGATATTCAGACTCTACCACTGAACTAGAGTTCCCCTGCCTTGCAACTCAACATACTTGTTTTGTTTTGTTTGGCTGGTGTTTGCTTGTTTGTTTTTGAGTCAGGATCTTACTATGTTGCCCAGGCTTGGCCTCAAACTCCTGGGCTGAAGCAATCCTCCTGTCTCAGCTTCATGAGGAGCTGGGACTAAGGGCCATAGTCTACCATACCTGACTCTGGATAAAGTTTTTTTAAAAAACTTGGGACACAAGGAAAGGATGCTATAATCACAGGATAGGAATCAGCTGATAAGTAGCTTGACTTCCACACCTCAGAAAAGGAAGAGACAGGTTAGACTTGGCAGCTGCAAGAGGTGATTATTGCTCTGGGAGGAAAGATGCAGAGGAATGAGCGGTGATGCCTGCCCAACCAGGCTTCCCCAGCCCCTAAGGAGGTTTCCTTCCAGGAGGACACAAGAAACCCAGAAGGACTCTCCCGAACATGTCTTCAGATCCTTCCTCCTTCGCTCCTTTCTCATTCCGAATCTGCTGTTAGTTTGGGAACCTCAAAAGCCACCAGGGTCCAACTCTTAAGAGATCCATGGCATGCACACACCCTACTCTCTCTGGGATCTGCAGTCACCTGCTCCTCTAACCCCCAATGCTGCTTTTCTCTACTTTCATCTCTCTGGAGCCAGCCTGTTTGTCCTTCCATTGATTTCTCCCGTGGGGTCCTTTGCACCCTACTGCTGCCATAAACAAAATAGCTAAGAGTTCAAACTTGTCTCAAATGGGCCCCATCTCATGCAGTTAAGGGAATCCTGGAATTCTCCTGATAACACCTCACTTGCTGGCTAACTGAGGGCCCCAAAGACCTCTTTTCACATTGCTCTGGATTCTCCAAGGTCAGGAAGACAAGGGCCATGCTTCTAGACAACATTCCTCCCACCTCTTTCATTTGTCTCATGGCTTCAAACACCACTTTTGACAGCTACCACACAGGTCCAACCTAAGAGTCAGACTGAGTTCTCTGACTTTTTCACTTGTGGCAATCACTCCATCATCCCAGAAGTCCTCAGGGGTTAAGATTCTGTTGGGAAGCTTTGATTTCTTTCTCTCCTTCAGTAATAGGCTCCACCTCAGTGCTTTTGTGAGGTTTAATAGGAGAAGCCACATAAATCTCTTAGAATCCAGAGTAAATCACTTGACACAGAGTAGGAGTGCTTATGTAAGCTAGGGAATATATTACGGTGTCCCGTGAATCAGAGGAGATTCCGGTCCCCGTGTCTCCTTCTTTGTCTCTGAAAACGAGCCATGCACCACTCATTTATTCTGTTCTTCTGGCCGTCTCCCTTATCAAAACCCACTGGTCCTCATCTGCCCAGACACAGTCTAAAGCAGTGATGGCGAACTTTGTAGAGCTTTCAATAATACTCTGCGGCACACATGCCATAGGTTCACCACCTCGGGTCTACAGCATCTCCTGTCTCTAATCTCTTTTCACCTTTCTAGTCCATCTGGGATACAAGATCCAGGCAGGGCTAATTTTAAAAAACAAAAACAAAAACAAAAACAAAAACAAAAACAAAACAAAACAAAACAAACACTTGGATGGTGCCACCTGACTGCTCAAAAATGTCAGCAATTTCTCTTTGGCTCTCCTGGAAACCAAGACCTTCCAGCACCTTCCATTTCCAGCCTTTCTTCCATAACAAGCCTGGCTGCAGCAGAAAAAAAGACTTTCTGAAAAAGTCTTCTGTCTCTCCCAAATTCGATGCGAATACCATCCTCTCAGTCTGGAAAGTCCCCACTGTCCGCGAATAATAATCATTCCCATTCTGCTAAGTTCTCTGACTTGTGCTTCTGTCTTTTTCTGCTTTGAACCTCCATTGCCCCGACTCATTTTCCTCTCACAGAGCTACATTTTGTCTCTTTCTCATCTATCTTTCCTTCCCTATAGAACCTCATCTGATGTTTCATAAGTAGAAGCCACTCAATAAATATTTTCTAAAGCTGAATACCTTTCTCACTTTAAGGTGAGAGACACCTCTCGTTTGAGATTCACACCAGCTGGAGAAACATAATACATGGATCTTCTTTGGCCCAATCTTTATGCTGTCTGACCCTCCTCAAATACCCCCTGCTTGCATTTTGACAAGATGAATTAATAATGTGCATTCCCTAATTCGTCCTTTTTGCTGTTCTCGTTCCAAACTTAAGTCTTAACCTTACTCACCCCATAGCACCACCTGTCCTCACAGCTTGTTGTAATCTAAACTTGAGCTGCTCTCTTGTACGGAATGATGCCTATGGGCTAAACCACTGAAGAGAATTGCTCTTCTTAGAGACTTGTCTGCATCAGAAAGTTCAAGGCTACCAATTAAAAGTGTCATGAAGCCGGGATCTAGCTCCGTGGCCTAAGTGCCTGCCTGGCAAGCGCGAGGTTGTGAGTTCAATCCCTGGTGCTGCAAAAAAAAAAAAAAAAAAGTCATGAAAAAGGACCGCTAGGGAGCCAGAAGCAAAATATTGTATATACACAAACTGCACTGCATTGCAGGGCGCACTCTGGAAGCTCAACTGGAATTGTTCATGACATGTACAAGCTGACAAGAGCTTGGCTGAGGATGTGACATACTTCACAGTCACCACATAAGAAGATGGGCATTTTATGTGCATCTAAGGAACTTTTTTGAAGTATTTTTTGACTCTTTGATTAGGCAAGAAGACGCCATCTTCATGAACTGCCAGGTAGCTGGCATAAAAGATGCACATTACATGTCAGCAATCCAGTGTAATGCATCTATTTTGTGTGAGCACAGAACCTAAAAAAAGTTGATTTTGCAGAAACACCAAATTAACTCTTTAATTGCTGTCCATATGCCATAGAATCAGCAGTCTTTTCACACTACAGCCTTTGCCTCCTGTAACTGTTTTTTAGTCTGTTCGTTTGGGAAGCCTGCATTAAGTAAACAGAAGAAAGTCAAGTGTGGGAGTGGCTCCCCTGTGTTTGGTATGGCCTTTATTTATCCCGTGAGGTGGGTATCCCCCTACAGAGGATCACAGGAAGAGCGGAAATATCTGGCTTGCGTCCTGGGAACCGTGAACTTCTCAAAGGCCTTGGAAAAAGTCCCAGTGTCTCTAAACTGCATGCGCCTTCCAGGTCACTTTTGAACTTCTCTGATGCAGGCTGGTTTGTATCTTCCTGCTTATCAATACCTGCCCTCTTGGGTCCTGATGTATGAGTGGACCTTATCCTTCAGCTCCTTTGAATGCTGATGGAGCCTAAGCGGTTTTCCTTACATAGTTGTTTAAATGATTTCCCCTTTTGTTGGGAGGAGAAATAGGGCTGGGATGACTATCAGCACTTGAAGTCAGCAACAGAATGGAGCTGGCTGTCTGTGAACCTGGTAGCTCTTGGTTGCAATCTCAGCATTACTTTTTGGCTGAGGGTCCTTGGTAAATAACGTGGCCCTTTGAACCTCAGTTTTCTTCTCTATAAAATGGAGCTAATGATGATCCCCTCGTGGAGTTGCTTGGCACAGGGCCAACATTGCAATTAAACCTGAATTCTCAGATGCTGGGGCAACGCTGGGGCAACTGGGCTCTGGGACTCTGTGTGCCCGCTGCAGCACAAGCGACACCGGCTCACTGCCACTGTCCTATATATTCTATCCACGCTCTTGGGGGAAGCCAGTGACACTGGAACATGGGGAAGTAGTCCATATTTCCCGTTTATCATTTTCCATTTCTTACACGAGTCAATCATGTCAGAAAATGTCTTTTCCCTTCTTCCTCTCCACCTACCTCAGTTTCACTATGTCACAGTCACATAGGAGAAGGAGAGCACAGGATCTAGGGGTTCTGAATTCCTGGCTCTTCAGGGTAGGGGCTCATCCTGGCAGCGGACCCTCACTGGAGTCAAGATAAACAGCCTCTCTGGGGAGAGGGGGC
Organism: Cuniculus paca; assembly: GCA_004365215.1. NCBI lineage: Eukaryota > Metazoa > Chordata > Mammalia > Rodentia > Cuniculidae > Cuniculus > Cuniculus paca. Next base: position 29,900 of record RJWT010004173.1, on the reverse strand, counting down.
AGAGAGAAGGCTACAGGCGTTCGTGCGGGTCTTTGCCTCTTCCGTTTCAGCCAGGCCGGCACCCGGAGATCATCTTGGCGCAGGCTGCCTGAGGAAACACCCAGGTCAAGGTGCGAGGTTGGCCTACCTAGGCCACAGGAGGAAGGGAGGGACCTGATCGGGTCGCAGATCTCCCTACAGTAAGTTAAAACATTCTTTGCCCATGGAAGAATGTCTCGAACTCCTTGTATCTCCGATGAATGACTCACCGGAAGCGCGGTAAACACAGGTGTAATACCTGCCTGAGGAGGACGTGAAGTCCCAGCGTGGTGGAAGCCCAGTTCTCCCGCCTAACCCTTGCATTCCGCATACAGAACCCTAAAAGTTTAAAGAGGTCCAGCAGTTTGCCAGAGGCCTGGAGTTGATAAACTTCGCAGGACCTGGACTCCGCAGTCCCCAGCCTTCCGAAGCCACCTTCCTGCCGGCTACGAGCAGCTGATGGAGACGGTGTCCGTGCCGCCTCCAGGGCCCTCTCAGAGCCCGGTCTGCGACTCCACGCCATGCCCCCACCGCTTCCTCGTGTGCTCCCCCTTCTCCCTCCCAGCCCAGGGACCCGCCGGGCCGGCTGGATGAAGGGATGTAGGACACCTTTACCTGTCCTAAACACGCACCGCGGTGAAAGCAAGCCGCAGACGCCGCTCCTGCAGAGCCGCGCACAGCCACTTGTGAAAAGGGGGTGCACCGCGGGCCGGGCCGGGGGCCAGCCGGCGCCAGGTCGCGGGCTAGGGGCGGAGCCTCGCTGCGGCGAACGGGAGGGGGCGCGGCGCGGGGAGCTCGGAGCCCCGCGCTGCGGTGCGCGCCGCCGGGGAGGGCGCTGGAGGAGCGCGGCCGAGGGGCCGGGCGCGCCGGCCGGGGGCGCGGGGCGGCGGCGCGGACTGTAGAGGTGCGGCGGGCGCTGGGGCGGGCGGCGTAACCGGAGGCGGAGGGGGCGGAGCCGTGCTCGCAGCTGCCACCCGGCCGCCAGGCCCAGGCAGAAGACACCGCCCGCGGCCGGGCACGCACCGCGCGCAGGCACTCTGCAAACAATGCTCCAAGGCGCCCGGTCGGCCGGCGGACCGCTGGGCCACCGACGGCGAGGCCCGGGCAGCGCAGCCCCGAGGTGAGCCGGTGGCGCTTTCTCCAAACCCGCCCTCTTTTTGTCTGGCGAACGTGGCCGCACCGGGGGTGCGCAGGGGCGCCGCGGCCGCCGAGCGAGCGAGCTCCTCCCGCCCGCGTCCCGCTGACAGGCGGCGAGCGCGGCAGGCGGCGTCCGGACCGCGTGCGCCCCGGGGCGAGCCGCGGCGGGGGCGCCCTGCGGGGAGCTGGGGAGCGCGAGGGCTGATCCGGATTCCTTGGAGAACCGCGTCGTGAAAAGCGGGGAAACTTTCCTTGAGTTGGGAGGGGCCGGCTGGTGCGGCGGCTTTACTGGTCTCGCTGGCCTGGCCGCCCTGTGCGGCAGGAGACCGGGCGCTTTGCGGATCGCTTTCCACCGCGGGTATTGTCGAAGGAACCGGAGCGAGAGGCTGCCGGCTGCTGGGACCAGTGATAGTTTGGGCGGCCAGGGTGACACCGCTCTTGCAGCGAGGGGTCTTGAGAAGGGGCGCGGGAGTGACCTTTTACACAGCCGCGGAGGAGCCCGCGGAAACGCGAGCTAAGCGCACATTCTTAACCTCTGTTCTTGCTGCCCCCTCCCCAGCCGGACACACACAGACACACACACACACACTCACGCGGAAGGTAGAACCTCTGTATTTGTGAGTCCTGAGAATGGGAAAGGAGGCGGCTGAGTAATCTCAGGAAATAAGACTCTGTATGTTTCTCCCAGGTAAAGCCCTGCCCGCACATGGTTTTGCAGAGCTGATAGCAAAGCCCAAAGGTCTAGGGGCGAGGAGTTTTGTAATGCATTCAGTCCAGTCAGATCGGAAGACTCTTATTGATCACTGACCTGAACTATCGTTAACCACCCCTCTCCTCTTCCTTTTCTCAGTAGCAAATTTGACAGGAAGCCCTAGAGAATTCTGCAGTTAGTTTGCTGTCCCACTGTCCAGTGGAACTCTTCTTACTGGTTTAGACTGTAGTGGATGCAAAATTACATTCTTCCTGCTGGGATTAGATTACACAGCGTTGGAGAAAGAAAAAAGAAAATTAAAAGTTATGTGAATATCATAATTTACCCTGTGTGTGTGTGTATGTGTGTGTAGGTGTGTGTGGGGGGGGGGACATTGTCACTTTCTCCTTTCTGCCTGTCCAGTCTTGGTCAATGCAGATTATTAAAATCCAGACACTTTGCATATACACTTCCCTTTTCAGATGTTGCATTAAACATACAGTTTTTTTTAAGTGAATTTTCCTCAATTCTGTCACTTCAAGATAAGCAACTTCTGATGCAAGTATGTGGGGGCATTTTGAACCTATATTTAATTGTATGGGTATGTGGACCCTGATTTCTTTGGATTCTTTTTGAAATGGGGTTGGAGTGTATCTGACAGCTTCAGTCTTGTAAATTGTGGTCACAGATTCGGTGCAGAAGTGTGCAGAACAAAGCTATTTTATCTCGGCTTGGATCTGAAAGAATGCTGAGATCTTTTTCTAATCTTACACTGTAGCCTCCCACAGAAATGGGGGAATTTGCATAATTCTGGGGGCAGCTTCCCCTCAGAGGTAAGGAATGTGGGCTGGGAAGGTGCTGTTCCAGGCTGTGCAGAGCTGGCACTGGGGAGGCCAGCAGGCTCTGCTCCTGCTCCTGAGCACCCCTTGGGTGTTCCACCATCTTCTACTTCAGAGAAACAGGAGATAATTCCAGGCGCAGAAGCACAACAGGAAAAGTCTTTTCTGGCTCTGCAGACCTTGTTGTAAATTCACAGAGAAACCAGTTTTAACAGAATGGAGTGCATCATGGTGGGAAGCCAGGGCTCCACTTTATTCCCTTATTCGACAATTGCTCCTGAAAAACTGCTGCATCTCTGAGCAGTTGTGCAGTGAAAGTTGCACTCCACTCCACATGCGATGGGTTTCGCAGCTAAGAATGAAAGCAAAGAGGATGCTCATGAATGAAAGCAAAGAGGGTGCAAGAAGTGGCAGCTGCTACTCGGGAGGCTGATACGGAAGGGTCACAAGTTTGAGGCCAGGCTGAGCAGTTTAGCAAGCTGCTGTCTCAACATGAAAAAAATTACAAGGGGCTGAGGATGTAGCTCGGTCAAGGCAAGGCCTTGGGTTCAGTTCCCAGTACCACAGAAATAGCTAAATACAAAACAGAGAGCTGGCAGGAAGCTGAGGAGCCCACACAAAGCTAGTTTCTAAGCTCTCTTCCAGCATCCCACTGAGGGGGCGTGGGAGCCTCTGCCCACATAGACCTAGGCCTGATGATGTCTTTTCTGTGGCAGGGCAGATCTAGTCCACCCTCAGCCATCAGCTTCCAAAGAGGGACTTGCTTCCCGGCCCGGAAGACCAAAATACTTCTTTTTTCCCCTCCTTCGGAAATTTAGCAGCAAACATGCAGCTCTCTATGACCCAAGCACACCGGAGGAGACAAACCTGGCTTTGGCTCTGCTGCTTGTGGAAGCCAGTGACCTCTTCTGGAGAACTTCCTTCCAGATGCAGGCAAGGAACCTGCTACCTGGGTGTATGGGGTGAGAAGAACCTTGCAAACAATCATGAAAGAAAAGGATCCATAAGACCTGAAGAGTGGTAGCTGAAAGACAGTCTTTAATTTCAGAGTGTTCATTTAAGTCAGAGTAGTTGACTTCATTGTTAGCTTTGGAGGAAAAAGTCCACTTCAGCACTAGCTGAACAAGCACCCCGTCTGTGAGTGTGGGAGATAAGAAAGGGAGCCCTTCCCACAAAGACCTTGGAATGGTCTTTGGCATTCCTGGCACACTCCACCTGGTTAGTCCTGTTGATTGTTTTGAGAACATCAATCTTAAGCACATTCTCAAGGGAACAAAGAGCGTAACCCCTAGGGCAAGGCTGCCCTGGTCTATGAGAATCTTTTCACGTCTAGATCTCAAGGCATTTTTTTCTGGAACATGCTCCTGATGGGGCAGCAGTTCATTTCACATCGGGAAGGAGGAGCAGTGAGAAGTAGGTGGTTCAGGATCATGAACCACTAGGTGAGGGAGGTTGTCAGCAGTCAGCTTTTCTTTCCAGAGCCAGCAAACTCGGTGTCAATGGACAGGTCTTTGCCTCAGGTTGCCCACCTGCAGAATGGGGCTAGAAGGTACCTGATAGGATGTTACTTCCGTGAATTGGTTAAGGTCTGCAGCTCCTGGAGTGCTGCCTCGGCGTGAATGTACAGGGAACTGCGTTATACACTGTGCCTTCTGCTTCACTCTCAGAAACAGTGAACTCTTCCAAAGAGCTCATCGCTTTCTCCCCGGCTATATTAAGAAAATAACTGCGTATCTCTTCTCTTATGTTCTGTCCAGTTACTCCGAGACAAGGAGTATGGTGACTATGCATTTATTTCTCTTCTGTTTTCTCCCTTGGCCCATGGCACCCACGTTTCTTGACCTCATTGAGCTCAGGGTTGAATGATGCATATTAAATAAGAGGAGGGGGCAGAATTCCCAGGATGCCAGACCTGACAACACTGCCCTGAGTCACATCTCCCCCTTTCCATCATTCCCACTTCACCTGACCAGGTGTGGATAACAATGTCCATTTCAGGGCCAAGACCTGCTTCTGTTATATTCTTGGTCAAAAATTGTGGGCTGTTGCCTGGAAGCCGTTGCTTTTATTTTTTCTGTTACTTTGTGCTTTTTGTTTATTAGGACAGTGCCCCGGACCCTGTACCACAACCTACATATAGGATTCTGATCGCAAACTATGTGATTTTTTTTTTCCCATAACTGCTCCAAACTTCTAAGCACTTAGCACTTTGGGGGGTTGAGATGTCTTTTATGCTCTCTATTCCAGTAACAGGGCTGTGTTTAGTTTTTACAGCTTCTGATAAGGCTATATCACTAGAGAGTGTCTAAGAGCCTTGTGACAAGTTGAAGTCCCCAAAATAAACACAATCTTTACATTTTTTTCTCCTTCTCTCCCTCTCCTCCCCAGTCAGATAATCAGACTCATTGTTAATGCACCTGTCTTCTGCAAGGCAGATCTTTGATCAAATCTGTGTCCTGCCTTTGCAGGAGGCCTCTCTGGGACCCATCCCTGCCTCCCACGAGACCACACCCAAGAGCTGGGCTCAAGATGAACCAGCACACTCTCAGCTCACGATGCTCCAGACCACCCAACTGAACTGCGAGAGCCCAAAAATGTCTGCGTGCAGTGACTTTGTGGAGCACATCTGGAAGCCCGGGTCCTGCAAGAACTGCTTCTGTCTGCGGAGCGACCACCAGCTGGCAGCAGGCGGTCCCCAGGCCAGAACAGGCAGCCTGCCCCCTCCACCTCGCCCGTCCCCCAAGAGTGTGGAAGATGAAGGTGTGAATGGCTCCCCCTACTGCAAGCCCACAATCGCCGTGAAACCCACCATGTTGAGCTCCGAGGCTTCCGATGTGTGGGCAGAGGCCGGCCTGAGTGCTGAAGTCCCGCAGGTGAGGCTGGCTACTCCCTGGGGCATTTTTACAGGGGCTGCTCCTATTCTAGCACTTGGTGGCTGGCTGGCAGCCAGGGAGTGTTGTTGGAGCAAGAATCCTGCAGGTTGGCTGCCCGTCTGCCTGCCCTGCGATTGCTTTTGCCCCGTCCTTTCTCTCTATCCTTCTGGGCTAATAACCATTAATCCAGTCCCTCAGAATTTTCTCCTGTGATTTGGAGATTTGCATAAGGGCAAACAGAAATGAAACTTTGTTTAAAAAAATTCAGTAAATAATTTCAAATATATACCCAAGTGGCAAAAATTGTGTAATAAATCCCATACACCCACCAAGCCTTCAGTGACCAACTCTATCAATTTTGTTTTATATCTGCCCCTATCTACATCCTTTCACTATGATTTTAAAGCAGACCCCCAAACAGTGGGTAGGTCTGTCTGTGCATACTGCAGGTGACCCTTAGAAAGGTATGATTATTAAGAGAGCATATAGACCAGGACTGCTGGAGTCTGCTGCCTCTGCACATGTGTCAGAGGCCATGTGTCTGAGATATTCTAAGAACTGTTTGCTCCGTGTCCACCTCTCTGCATGTCCTAGTTTTCCCCGACCAATGCAGTAGTGGGCCAGGAAGGGTGTGTGAGCCTATATGAAAACAAAGGTCAGTTTTGAATCAAGGGAGGCTTAATTGAAGAGAAGCACTTCCTGTGGTTGCCATGACCTCCCTGTCCCTTTTAGGGCTGCTCCTTTTTTCCCTGACCTGGTCACACCCATTCATCAAGGCATTGTTGACCCCCATCAACCTTCACCTACATAAAGCAGGGACTCTCCAAACTCAAAATTATTGTGGGAAAGGAGACAGGTGCAGGCTGTACTTTGAAGCTGCTTCCGAAAGGGGGGATGATGAGGACTTTAGAAAGGAGGGGGGCAGTGACCTCAGTGATGCCAGTAACTGGTCCACATCTCTGCCCCTAGCTCAATTATTCCTGCCACGCAAGAGGACTAGAACTGAGGTCATGGCTGTTGACTGGGAGAAAGGGCAGCTCTTCTACGTGGCCTGAAGAGCCCAGAAAGAAAAAAGGGAGTCCTGACCTAACTCAGAAAGCGCTTCTCAGCCTCCTGCCCTGGCCCAGCAGACACGCTTAGGAGTTTTAAAACCCCCATGACTTCAGTTTCTTCAGGAATGCCTGTAGAAAACAAAAATTAAACAAAACCTAAAACTGTATTTTCTAAGGCTGTGGAACAGTTGTTTCACTGGATACTTGGGAAAGAGAAGGCAACATGTTCTTTTTTAGAGTTTTTCTTTTTTTCCTGCTTCCCAGACTTGAGCCCCAAGCATTGCAGGCCCTGGAAGGCAGGCGCTGAGGGGAGCACAGCTCAGGGTGTGGGAAGATGAATGCGCTGTGGGGAGATCAGAAGGTGGGTGTGTGCAGAGCTCGCCCTGGGTCCACCTCCTGTGTACCTGGGCTGCCCTATAGAAGACATCGACAACGTCGCAGCACTTGGCTCTTTTTCTCTCTTCCTTTTTTCTCTGACAAAGTCTAATGAAAGTCTTTTAAACTTGGCAGGTCATCTGGAGACGAGCCCATGGCAAGCTCCCCCTCCCGAAGCAGGAAGATGTGCCTATAGTTTACCTGGGCAGCTTCCGTGGTGTCCAGAAGCCTGCCGGTCCCTCTGCCTGCACGGATGGCAGCTCTCACTGTCCCCCTGCCTACGCCATGGTTGGCCTGCACAGCCTGCAGGCCCGGGGGGAAAGGAACATGGCCTTCCACCCTGTGGGTTTCCCAGATGAGAAGGCTGGGCAGGAAGGGAAGCCCGCATTTCCCTGCCAGGAGCTGCCCTCAGCGCAGGAGAGCTTCCGCCAGAAACTGGCCGCCTTTGCCGAGATGACATCGGGCTGTCACAAAGGCCCGAGGCCCTGCCCTTCTCCACAGCCGCTGCAGGAGTCCCTGCCCTCAGAAGACGACAGTGATCAAAGGTGCTCTCCGTCTGGGGACAGCGAAGGTGGAGAGTACTGCTCCATCCTGGACTGCTGCCCCAGGGGCCCGGCTGCCAAGGACACTGCACACGTGGAGAGCTCTCAGGGCAGATGTGGAGGGGGTGGCTCCTCCCCGATGTGCTGGGAGCAGGGAACATGTGCTGGGCCCCCAGAAGAGGAGAAGCAGAGTCTGAGCTTCCCCAGGGAGCGCTGTGGCCAGGGCTCCTCAGCAAACCCACCCCACCTGGGGCCCAAGAAGTCATCCCTCAACTCTGAGGCTGCCAGCTCTTCTGATGGCCTGTCCTGTGGCAGCGGCAGCAGTGGGGCCAGCAGCCCCTTTGCCCCCCAGCTTGAGAGTGATTACTGCTCCCTTGTGAAGGAAGCTGTGCTCCCAGGGAAGCAGCAGGACTCTGCCTGCCATGTGATCACCTCCAGCAGGTGCCCGGAGTCCCAGCCCCTGGCCCACCCCAGGGAGGCTGTACAGCCAGAACCCATCTATGCTGAGAGCACCAAGAGAAAGAAGGCAGTTCCAGTGCCTTCCAGGCCACAGGCCAAGGCAGAGCAGGCAGCTGCTGCTCAGGGCCAGGTATGGACAGGTGACGCCAGGGCTCAGAAAACACCGTCTGTCTGGAGTCAGGACAGAGAGGGCTCAGATATTGCTCCCCAGGTGTCGGCTACCATCACAGTCATGGCTGCCCACCCAGAAGAGGACCACCGGACCATCTACCTGAGCAGCCCCGACTCTGCAGTGGGTGTGCAGTGGCCGAGGGGACCTGTGGGCCAGGACTTGGAGGCTGGCAAGGAGGAGACTGTAGCTGGGCAGGGGCTGAGCTCCAAGGAAAGTCATCCTCATGATAGGTCTGAAAACATGCCCAAAGGGAGGCCTGCCATTCCCCCCAAGCTGTCCAAGAGCAGCCCTGGTGGGTCCCCACTGGCTGACCCCAGTGAGGGAAACTCAGGCAGCAGGGGACCCCAGTCTTCATCCAGAGATTCGGCTGACCCCACGTCTTCCTGCCGGACCAGTGACCTTGCCAGATGCCCTGCTCCTGCCGCTTCCACCTCCGCCTTGGACCAGAGGCGGCCCAGGTATCAGACTGGTGCCTGGAGTCGCCAGTGCCGGATTGAGGAAGAGGAGGAGGTGGAGCAGGAATTGTTGAGTCAAAGCTGGGGAAGAGAGATGGACAATGGCCCCGTGGACCATTCAAACTCTTCTACCTGGCACCGTCTCCACCCCACTGACGGCTCCTCTGGGCAGAACAGCAAAGTCGGGACTGGGATGAGCAAATCGGCCTCTTTTGCCTTTGAGTTCCCCAAGGACAGAAGCAGGATGGAGGCGTTCTCACCTCCTCCCCCACCTCCCAAGTCCAGGTGAGTACCAGCGTCTGTGTGGGATGGTGTGACCTGGCTCTGAAGGTAAAACACCTGTCTGCAGGAGCAGGGCCTCTTGTGGAAACCTTTGCTTTTGCTGCCTCTGTGGAAGATCAGCAGGCCCAACTTGGAGTCCTGTCCTCCAGGAAACTCTGCCTGCCCAAAGGCCACTGTGGCTTTATGACAGTTACCCAGATCGCCAGTGTGGCCTTTGGGGAGCAGAGTTTGTGGCTGTCCTTTCTGCTCAGCAAACAAACCTCCAGGCAGCCCCCAGCTCAGACTGGATGTTTGGAATGAAACTCCAGCCTGGGGCTGGAGATGTAGTTTAGTGGCAGTCAAGCCCTACCTATGGCCATGGCCAAAACAAAAACAAAAGAAGAAGGACTAAGCTACCACTTTAGTGTGTGTACGCTCATATTTTTATAGCCCAACACTCCTTTTCTGTAGGCTTTTTGAGCGACAGTCTAAAACTTTTGTTTAAACATGCAAATGAGGTCTCAAGAAGGTTAGGAAGATGTGGGGAGGCAAAGCCGACAAAGCTGAGTGTATGCTTAATAAACCTGACCACAATGGTGACTGGGCCCTGGGGCTAAAGTTAGAAAACAGGAAGCTGCTCAAAGCTGGTAACCCTCAGATCTGATTTTTTTTTTCTTTTTTAATTGAAAAAAACATTGTAGTTTCATGCTCGCCTGCTGAAACTCACAGCTTTCTTCACTGCCTCACCACTCTGCTGCCAGATTAAAGTACCTTTCAGAGGCTCCAGAAAAATAAGTGCCTTTCTGAAGCTATTGAGCTGTGCATAGAATTTAAATTTTGGAGAAAAGCCGGGTGAAAATAAAACTGATTTTTATCAGGAAAAAGAAAAAGCTGCCTTTTTTTTCCCTTTTTTTTTTTTAAATGACAGCTTTCTGAACAGACTCTCATCGTGTCATGGCTAGTGTTCTGTCTCGTGGATCTAGTGGATATGCCCCAGGCTGGTGTCAGAACAAGGAAGTGACCACAGAGAGAAGCAGCTGTGACACTTGACTTTGAACATCAAGGCATCTCAGGCTTGATGTGATCTAACGTGGCTTGTTCTCCTGGCTGTGACTTTGTTCTGGCATTGCATTGGCTGCCCACCATGCAGAACAGACATCTTCCAGACCCTCAGATGTTCCAAGCCTCTCTTTGGCTCTTTGGCTCTAATCTGAACTCCCCAAATGAATGAGTGATTCAGCAACCAGGATGAGCTCCTTTTTATATGGTAGTTACTGTGGACCAGGCATGCATTTAAGGATGTCAGATATAATAACTCACTGAATTTTCAGAAAAACCCTGGGAGGGAAGAACTAGGATCCCCAGTGCATGAATGACAAAAGCGAGATAAAGAACTACAGTAACCTATGTAATTGACAGCTGTCCATGGCAACCCAGCCCGGAGCCTGTGCTTCTGAACAGACAGTGTGCATCAGCGGGCTTGGTCACTGAGCAGGGTGTAAAGCACTGGCATTCTACCTATGTGCCTTTGTCGTTTGTGGTTATGGGAAAGCGCCAGCCACGGTGCTAGTAAACCAAGAGGTTATTTCATCCCTCTCACAGGCAGAGTGACCTTGAGCAAGCCATTTACTGTCATTGAGTCTCCAGGTTCCTTTTCTCTAAAACGGGCTGTTAATAATACTTATAACACTCTATTATTGAAACGAGATGAACAACAAAATCCAATGGGGAAGCCAGTTATGTAGGCAAAAGCCACTCTGCCTTGTTAAGTGTGGCATTATCCCTATTCATCATAATAGGAACCAGCCCGGGCCAGCCCGGACCCTGGAAACACCACCTGACCCTTGGAAAAGTAACTAAAACTTTCTCACTAAGGAATCAGAAGACCTGGAAAAAGCCTGGTAACCATAGCAACATGACTCAGGAAGGATTCTAATTAGCATCTTGGTTGAGATCAGAGTTTTTAGTCCAGTGTATTAAGATAAAATGCTTGGATTCTATGTAGCATAAATTAGGTGGGAATCTCAACAGTTCTGGGTTTCGCCTCTTAAAGAACAAAACAAAAAGACAATAAAGTTCTTATTTTCAGGACCGGGGAGAAAAAAATTTAAAAATAAAGTTAATTTAAGGGAACATAAAAAAGAAAAGAGCACCTCGTACCATTTGAAATAAGTCAAACTAGTTTACTCAGGGAAGTGTTTTCATATTTTAAGCATCACTGACATTATCTTTTGAACCTTCACGTCTCCCATGTGAGAAGATAAAAGGGCAGGCTTGGAACCATAAACTGACTTCTAACTCTGGCTCTCGGTGCTGTGGAGTTGGGTACTCTTTGGAGAGGGTGCCAGGAACTCCAAATTCTTCAAACCTGGCAGGTCAGGTTGAGGTATAAGCAGATTATCGTGTTAGTGAGAACACAGGCCACATTTGGCTCAGTACCAATATTTTATTCATTGGTATCATGACAGGCTAATGTCCAAGTGGAAAATATTCACATCTTCGAACAACATAAGAGGTTAAGCTGATTTCTTCTCATGGATGCATCTGTTAAATGGGTGCTATTTCTAAGGACCGGCTTCGTTTAGTATGTCACCTATGCTTCCAACTCTGGAGAGAGTGGTTGCTTCATGCAGAGCAGTGTTAATTTCTGCTTGCACCATGCAGAGAGACAGATCCACCTGCTTTCTTGGGCCATCATGGAAGAATAGAGAATAATTTTCTGGGTTGCTTATCTTCCTGTTTCTCAAAACTGACTCTGACGTGACTCTTTGGTGGTTCTTCTGTTTGTTAGGCAGTAGCTCTTCCATCTGTTTGAGATATTATCCTCTGCAAAATATCGTTTATGTTCTGTGAGGTCCTACAGGATAAAGACACTGCTTGCCCAGTTAATGTACTGAAGGGCCCTCTTCGGAGGGGTTCAGATGTGTGCCCTCCTGGGCAGGGAAGGAGGAGTCTCCCTACCTGTTGCAGCCCAGGAAACTTTCTCCAGCCACAAACTCACATGAGCTTAGAATAACAAATTTCAGCAAGTCTCTGGGTCTCACTGCCCCAGTTTAGGATGGGGCCATAAGGTGAAGGTTGACAAGTACTGTTGGTTAGGAAACGAAAACCCACAGGCAATCAGCATGAACTTTTAGTTTAAACAGCGCCTTCAAGACTTAAAGCAGTTTAATGAAAGCCGCAGGTCCTGTGCAGAAATTAAGATGCAAAAGAATCCACTTCTTTCCACCCTTTATTTCTCTGCAGACACAAACCTAGCTTGAAATGACTTATGATTTTTGAGTGACCAGATCAGTTAAAGGAGATTCATCTGTTTGGGGCAGACAAGTGTTTCACAAACCCTAAATTAAGATGATAGGCCTGAGCATGGAGGTAAAAGTGAGGATGACAGGTGAGTGAGAAGTAAGATGGCTTTCTGTGGTTTCCGTTGCCAAGTGCTGTGGTCCTAGGTGAGACTAAACAAAAGAAAGGTTTCTCCCAAGCAAATGAAAGATGGTTTTGTTTAACGTTCACACTCAGACAATTATAACTTTAAGCCTCCACCTGGTAAATTCTTCTTCTCCTCTCAGGGATGCTGAGGAGCAGAGCCTGAGTCTGTCCCTGGGCTTTGCTTCTCCCTTAAGTCCCTTCCCACGTTCCCACAGACGAGTAGCAATAGTGTCATAATTGGAGCTCTTTTCTGTCACAGGAGCAGCCTCTCCTTGTGTAAGAGGAGAACCGAAGTGACTTCATTGTGTGGTCTCTTCTGTAACATGGTTTCTCGGCATGAGGCCGATGATGGGAATAGAAGGCGTGAGATGGTCATTCATCTCCAGACTCCATATCCAATCTGATTAGAGCACCAAGTGCTTTCTACTGTAGCAGATTTCAGGGGGTACCAGTTTAGTAGGAAATCTCAAACTCTATGCTTCATGGGCTTATCTGCGTGGTATTTTGAAAATCACAGTTTGTATTAGGAAACACTGTGTTTAAAGAATCTTCTCTGTATTTAGCCCTGTAGACCAAATTTAAATAAGCAGGCTGGAAGTAGAGCTGGTCAGGAGAAAATGAATAGAGGGTGTACTCCAGTGGGAGAAATTACCCCTCCTCTCAATACATACAGAGTTTGGCAAATAGAACAAAGCACATGTATCAGCAGTGCAAGTTTATGTTCTGCCCCATAGCAGAGGCAATTAATACCCAGCTCATTCCCAGGAGTGTGTGGATAGTACCTGAAAACACAGGACAACTCCTATGCCATCCATCATAACTGATTTCTCTTTTCCTGTTCTATAGTGTTTTAAATTGCTGATTTGACAGCACTATATATAAAACTTTTAAGATCTTCTTTCTTTGAGTATGCATCCTTGACTAAGGCTAGGTTTAGAGATTCTTTACTTCATCAGATATCTAATCCCCTCTGTCTGTCTGTCTGTCTGTCTGTCTCTGTCTCTCTGTATATTTTAATGGGAATTGAACCCAGGGTGTTACGCAAGCACTCTACCCCTGAGTTATATCTCCATTCCTAATTGCTGTTTTGGGAGCTCAGTGAGAGGTGCTTAAAAACCCAGTTACTGGGGTTCTATTCCTTAAGGATTCTAAGGGTTCTAAGGGTTGAGTTGGTATGAATTTAATCAGCAAATGTGCAGTGTGACAACCACAGCTTCACCTCTGCTTTGATTGCCTTTAAAGAGACCTGGTGCATAGAATCTGGATTCTTACCACATTCTGTGTTTGGTTCAGTACCGCAAACTCAGCTTGATGCGCAGCAGTAGTTACAGTTCTCTCTTTTGCCCAGATTAGCACAAAATTGTAAATAACAATTTATATTTAAAAAAAAAATAAAGGCCAGGCGTTCCTTGAAGATAAAGGGCAAACTTAACCATCAGTAATTCCAGGAGGACTAGCTTGGTGTCTGGCCCATATTAGATATTCAAGAAATGTTTATTACATTGTCAGTAGCAGGTGGAGATCATGCCCCATTTGTTTCATTTTCCAGAAAAGCACCTAACTTCATGCTTGACAAATAACAGGTACTCAAGAAATACTGAAAAAAAAAAGCAAACAGTTTTGAATATGAAGTGTCCATCTGAAATCAGTTTTTCTGGTTGTCCAGGTATTCTGTTCATGTCTTTATTTTGACAGGCAACACAGTGTGTCTTGCACTACATTAAAACAGTTTTGTGTTTGCATGTGTTTAAGAAATTGTAAAGTCCCAGGAGTGCAAGGGCCACTTCTCATGCATTCTTCATTGACTTCTCCATAGCATACTTTAACATAAAATCAGATATGTGGTAGCTATTCACTGTAGAGTTGAAAACTTATTTTTAAAAGCCCATAAGATACTACAGATTAAACAATTCTTGGCTTGTTTTTCACTGGATACCCATTTTAATTCTGTGGCTACTTGTGCTCAGCAAGATATCGTCACCTTGAGTTAAAGAAGCTGAGGTTAATAATTGTTAAATCTTCAAGGTGGGCAAACACCATCTGGGGACAATGCATCCTTTCATGGATTAATTACTGTCCAATGATTGTACATTTCACTTTTGCAACTGGATTGTGGTTTTTTGTTTTTAATTGAGCAGGTGTGGGAGCCAGCGCTCTCTTGCCACAAGAATGTTCCTTTCAGGTAGTAATCATCTAAAGACTTTTTTTTTCCCACCAGTGAGTTGCAAGGAATTCTAGGGTGTGGTTTACTTCTCTGAGAACAGATTTTTTCTTGCTTTCGGGGTGGGGGGTGTTGGAAAACACAGCATGAGCTGTCTGATTGAGCCCCTTTCTGTCCATCATTCACTCAGAAGGACTTTGTTCCAAGGATGGCCCACATACTTTGTGTGTATGGAAATTATCCACTAGTAGGACATATTCTCAGTGCCCAAGAGATGTTTTGTTGTTGTTTTGGGATTGTTTCAATTGACTTTGCATTCCTTCTATTGGGGTTAATAGATCAACTACAGATAATACATGGTGCCCTTTTCTGCAGCTATTTAGTTTCAGTAAGAGTTTGAAGATCAGTACCTTCATCTCTGTTTAAGTTGCTCTTTATTTCTTTCCATTGACTTTTGGCCAGATTCCTAAAAATGTTGAGTGTTAAAGCTGGGCATGGTGGCGTATGCCTCTAGTCCCAGCACTAGGAAGGCTGAGGCAAGAAGATGGCTGAGTTCAAAGGCCAGCTTAAACTATAAGTGAGTTCAAGGCCAGTCTGGACTACACAGTGTGACCCTGTCTCCAAAAGAAAAAAAAGTTGATGTTAAGAGTGTTTATACTATTTCCTTATAACTTTGTAAAATTGCCTACTTCAATTAACATGTGTCCAGTGCTCTGGTTAGCTAATCTTGTGTGTTTCCGTGACCGGCAGACTTATATAAACAATTGTTTCTTGTTGGTGACAAGGGAAACTTTCAGGTTGAAGATTCCTTTTAAAATATCCTTCCCATTTGACTCAGATATTTTGCTTTCCAGTTAATTTTGGTACCTGTCATCGTCAAATGATCCCCTTGACTTTGTGGTAGTTTGGATCTTACCATTTCATACAGATTTATAGATGTGCCATAAACTTTTCTAAAGTCTGAAATGTAGGCAAATAATTGGTGATATCACTGTATGTTTCTGAGTTGGAAGAGCCCCTTAGGAAGGCTCCTGCTCTTTGGAAGCACCATGGCAGAAAAATTAATTGGAATGAAAACATACTGAATAAATACAACAATTTTTAAATAAATGAACATATTAGCAAGTGAAATGAGCTTGAAGATCAGGAAGAAAGGGAAGAAAAGTCTGAAATTTTAAAATGCACCATTATAGGAGCATCAACCATGCCAGTTAATCTAAATTTTCAACTTGATTGGATTAAAACTCCTACAGGTGATCAGGTCATGGGTGCAAAATGTACAACAGTAGATCAGTTCATTCACAGAGCAATGTGCTACTAGGATGTGGGGCCCAGTTGGAGCCGAGTCACTGTCAAAGTGCCTCTGAGGGTGTATCTCATGTGAGCACACTTTCTGACCCATTACTACCGATGCATTGAGTAGCTTTGCTCCCTCACACCCTTCTGCTGTGATGTTCCTACCTTGGAGCCAGCGGATCTCTGAAACTGTTAACCAAATTGAGTATCTCCTCCTTTGTGTGTATTGAGCATTTTGCTCCATAAACTGGAAAGTTCACCAGCACAGTTGATATGTACACATCAAAAGGAAAATAAGATTTTTTTTTCTGGAGCTCTGTGTGGAAAGCTACCTTGCAAGAAGTTTGCCACAATCAATTCTGCAGGTTGTGCAGAGGTGGGGATTCAAACACATATGCTGGCAAAACCAGCTTTAAAATCTAAAGTGTACCATCTAAAATGCAAAATGTCTGATGGTCAATACCTGTTTCCTGTATGAATATAAGAAGTCAAGAATTGCCTTCCTTTGGGGAGGGCATCTGTGGTCTGTGTAACCCAGTGGCTGTAACGCGAGTTTGGTAGAAGATGTAATCATCTTAAGGCCTCAGACTTCATACTGAAATGTCAAAATGTCTTTGTTCTTTCCCAGTGAATGATTGTAAATAATCCATACATTTTGACCCCTTTGGAACATTAAACTACAGTAAAGAACAGTTACTATTAAGTTTATGTTTTCATTATTTAAAATATAATTTCCTTCTATAGGAATATACGTACTTTTTCAGTCCTTAAATCTTGTTAAGCAGTGTATGTTCACTTAGCTTTTCCTCTTGAACTTGTTCTACTGATTTTCTATGTCTAGTATTGGGGGTAAAGTTGTAGGTACAAGAGTTGTGTCTGAATTCTTTGGAAGAATAGTTTGAACACAGAAATTAAATATAGTGAATTTAAATAGAAGAAAAGAACCAAACTTGTTTTCATGACACATCATATCTATGGTTTTTCTAAACTTTCTTGTCTGGTGAGCATCTAGAAGGTCAACTGGGGGTGGGCGTGTGTCTAAGAAATAATAGAAGAAAACCAGGACCTATATTTGCTGCTGTGTCAAATTTACACGATAACCTTTCTTTCTAAATGTCATCTCTCTGCTTATCTTCCTCCAAAACTTGAAATAGGTAAATTTTCTGTACAATGAATTCTAAACCGAGATCCTCAATCCTACTGCTTAATTTACTCTCAGTGTTTGTTCACATTTCCTGCAAACACGTAAAGAAAGATCAAAAGCACCTTCCAGGTGGAATAGACCAGGCCATTAGAGTTCAGGGCCTAATAGTTCCTTTTCTTGACTTCATTTAAGCACTACATATTGCAGACTGGGTATAGGTGGAGCCTTTACCATACACTAGTGGGAAAAGGATACGTTGCTTATTAGCTGGTACTTGTTTTATTGTATGGAAAAAGAAACTGAAAGCGTACTTTATATCATACATGAAAGTGGGCTGCAGGTGGAATAATGATCCAAGTATGAAACATAAAACCATAAAGCTAATTTTAAAATCATTCACAGGGTTTTTAAGACCTTAAAAATATATCTCATAACATAATTAATGGATTTTACTTTGTCTAATTAAAAGATTTCTGTTGAATGGATGATGCCATAGGCAGTTAATAGATGAGTGTGAAATTGAACAAAGTATATACTAAGGACTGAAAGAGATTAATAGAATGTTTAAGGTACTGTTATAAATCAAGTAGAACAATGCAGGGAAAGCAGTAGCAAAATGGGCAAGAGGCACAGATAGACAGTTAACAAAAGAGAAAACCAAAATATGTGACAAGAATAAGAACTACTTAACTTCATTAATAATCAGACAAATGAAAATTTAAGGAGCAATAAGCTTTATGTTCACCAGATTGATGAAAATTACAAAATCAGATAATATTAAATTTTGGCAAAGACAGAGGAAAACAATTATGTATACCCTGCTGCTGAAGATGGAGGCTGGTGTAATCGTTCTCAATAATGATGATTAGAGCACACTCTGCCCCCATAGAGTACATGCCTTAGAGAAATACACACACTGCTGCACCATTTTGTATTACCACTGGCAGTGTACTGCATTCCAATTTCTCCATATTTTCTTCAGCACTAATTCTTTTCTGACTTTTTTATAGTAATTGTGCTAAAGGGTAGGAGGTGCTATTTTGTAGTTTTGCTTTGTGTTTCCCTAATAATTAGTGATATGAAGAATGTGCTTACTAACAATTATGCACTTCTTTGGAGAGTTGTCTTTTCAAGTCCTTGGCTCATTTTTTGAAAAATTCTTTTATTTTTTATTTTAAAAAAGCAAAACAGAAAAAAGGATAGAAATGATACAGAATTTCAAAAAAAAGTAGGAAATTAACACTAATTAATATATTGCATATTGTTATCTTAGAAGTAGTTGTTCAGGTGACAAGATTTAGGCACAAAAAGAAATGATCGAACAGATTTTATTATTTTCAATGGCATGGGCAGCTATTTCAAAGATAATAAGATATATTATGGTAGCCATTTTGGATTTACTCTTACCTTGTTTTGAAGTTGCATTCATTGTTTTGTTTTTATTGGTTCTATTCTGTTCCATTTTGTCTGATTTCTACTATGGCTGAAGGTACGGACAGCTGTTTTAAAGACAACAAGAGGCATCATGGTAACCATTGTTGATTTCCTATTGATTTGAAGTCCTGTGTCACACTGTTTTTGTTTTTGTTTGTTTTATTGTTTTGTTTTGAGACAGGGTCTCATTATGCAGTTCAGACTGACCTTGGGCTCATTTTGTAGCCCAGGCTGGTCTTGAACTTGCAACGATCCTCCCACCTCAACCTCCTGGGTGCTGGGATTACAGGAGTGTGCCACCATGCCCAGCCTACGCATTTGTTTTGATTGACTTTATTCTATTTTATTTTGCTTGGTTTTAATCTCTTTAAAATAAAATTTTAAAAAATGATCAAACAAACAATGCTCATTTTTAATTGGCTTTTGCTTTTGTTGTTGTTGTTGATTTATAGGAATTCTTTGGATACTCTGGATACTAATCCTTTGTCAGATAGAAAATTTGTAAATATATTCTCCTATTCCATGATTGCCTTTTCACTTTGTTGACTATACCTATTGATGTACAAAAGATTTTTATTTTGATGCAGTCCAATTTACCTGTTCTTTCTTTTGTAAATTATACTCTTTGTATGATACCCAAGAAATCACTGCCAAATCCAATATTGTGAAAATTTTCTCCTAACAGTTTTAGGTCTTACCTTTAGGTCTTTGATCCATTTTGGTTTAATTTTTTTATAAGGTTAGATAAGGGTCCAAATTCTTTCCTTTGCATGTGAGTCTCCAGTTCTCTCAGCACCATTTGTTAAAAAACTTGTCTTCTCCCTATTGAATGGTCTTGGTGCCTTTGTTGAAACTCCTCTGGCCATACAGGAAAGGTTTTATTTCTTGGTTCTCTAGCCCATTCCATTGATCTATATGTGTATCTTTATACCAATTCAACGATGTTGATTACTGTAGCTTTTTGATAAAGTTTCAAATATGGAAGTATGAGACTACTAACCTTGTTCTTCTTTGTCAGGATTTTGGCCATTTATGATCCCTTGAGATTCCATATGAGTTGTAAGATTGATTTTCTTATTTCTGCATGAAGTACTATTAGGTTTTGATGTGGATTTCATCAAATCTGTAGATCACTTGGGGTAGTCTTCCAATTTATGCTTATGGGATAGCTTTCCACTTATTTGTATCTCCTTTAACACTGTACCTTTTAAAAAGATACATCCAAGATACAAACCTAGTCTCTATCAAATATAGTGTGCATACCTAGAAATGATATATCGGGGAAACAGAGTTAAAGCAGAGATTAGATGAAGGGAAAACTAAGATACAGAGTAAAGATGTATCGTTACTTAAGACGTCTCTCTGTGCTTGACATAAGTACAAACAAGAAGAGAAACTAAATCATGGGGAGATAGAGAACTTACTTGAGAGAGGTGAGAGTGGCGATTAAGAAGATGAGTAAAAGTGATGAATGTTTGGAATAGCTACTTTGGGTCAAGTACAAGCGCTGCCTGGGAGCCCAGCAAGCTAGTGTGAATTAATTGTGGCACCAGCCTGTGTGATCCTGCACTCTCCTAGAAAAGCATTGGGCTCCTTTGTGCCAGAGTGAGAATAGCAGGCGTGTAGAGTCATCCAGCCTGGAGAAATTTCACCTAAGACTAAAGACAAGGAAACGTCTACTCTGATTTAGGAGAGTGTTGAGGAACTGACTTGGGAGTATGAAAGAAACCTATGAGAATATCTGGTCTTTATTGATCCAAAGGCTGGACCAGCATGCAGAGTAAGGGAGTAACTCATCTTAGCAGCTTTGTTCCTAGTAGCCCCGCAAGCCAGGTGGGCAGTAATGAAATCTAGTGTAAATACACATTAATTTCTTAAGCCAAATAGTTGGGCTCGGCTGCAGAGTCAGAAAAATGACTTTGCCATTCATGAGAGGGAAGGTCTGAGAATTCTAAAGGCAGGGTTACCCAAACCAGTAGTCCAGAAACAAAGTGATTCCCATTAGGCACAGGCAATCTTGTTGGATGGATTCTTACGGGAATTGATGGCAACTAGAACCACATTAATTCCCAATCTGGCAAGAGCTCACTACTGGTTTGGTTTAGTCAATCACTAAAAGGATGCGCTTGGGGTAGGGAGTGGCAAAGAGGTGGCCTGGAGGGAGAAACAATTCTAGAAAGCTGAAGGTATTCGGGGAGATTCTTGTGCACAGAAGGAAGCAGGCAAATGCAATAAAAGAACTGTTCTTTTTCTCTAGATTTTTCTTCCAGTCATAACAAGCCAACAGAGCTGAGCAACCTGGTTAGTTACTGGTTGTGGGGCTACACTATAAATGATCCAGGTATTAACCACCTAGATTCAAAATGAGATCTAGTTAATAGATCAGCTTTTCCTGGTTATTTTAGGACAGTGTATATCCTCAAAGCCTCATCTTGGTTACCTTCCTTCTTTCCTTGAGACTCCTTAAAATGCCGTAATAAAAGTAGCATGAAATATCCAGCCCAGCTGATTCTGTCCAGGTGACAAAATTAAGTAATTAATTAATTGGAGGGTGCCAAAATCATTTCTCTGCTTATTCATCCAACCATCTATCTTTTATTTAACTGGTGTTTTCCATATTCATGGTGCTATTTTTAGCACTTTGTAAAAATTAACTCATTGAATTATCCTAACATTTCTCCTAGCATTATTCTTATCTCCATATTATAAATGGGAATCTAAAACACAGATTGAATTCTTTTTTCCAAGACACACAGAGGCACCCCAATGTCCATGCTTTTATTCCCACATCCATAGTTTTCCTAGGTGATTTTGAAATCTGTTTAGGAAATTACTCAATTGCTGTTCTTTTTTTTTTTCCCGAAAATTGAACGCGGGACCTCGTGCTTGCCAGGCAGGCACTGAGCTATATCCCCAAGCCGTTGATTGCTGTCTTCCTTGTGGGTTCTGATGCACTGTCACATGTAGGCAGGGCAGCTGGTGGGAAGTGCCCTACTGTGGATGGCAGTTGCTTAGTCTTTGGCCTCCCACTTGTTATTCTCTTTTTGTCTCCTCTTCCCATCTGCCTTTCTAGGTGAACATGTAGGTGTAAGCTTTCTCCTTGACTATGCAGGCTGTGGTTGGAGACACGTGTTCTTAGGGGATTGTGTTGGAGATGGAAGTGTAGCGCATTGGGTATTGGGTCCAAGAGCTGCACTTTTCAATACACTTACCTGCATCTCAGCTGCTCCACCTCCCTTAGCTGAAAACCCTGCCTTAGCTGAAACCTCCCCACCCAGGAAATGCCAGATGTGTGCCATCCTCACCTGCATGCCAGGCATCCCACCTCATGTCTGGAAAAGTACACAGTCATGCATGCTGGGATCACAAAACAAAATCCTACTGATTTTCTGACGCCTAAATGGTTAATATTTTACAAGTATTTGTGTCTCTCAATGCCAAAGTGTATCTTTATATTTTTAGGGTAAATGTCTGCAAATTTGTGTTGAACAATTTAAGCTTTTTGATCTTTGACTAAAACCAACTAGTAACCTACACATTGTGTGTGCATGTGTGTGTGTGTAATAGAATTATGGGGGGACTCAGTTTCTCCAGTACTCCCACTCAGCAATCCTTACAGAAGACTTCTGTGGCCAAATGTTTGTGCCCCACTCGCATGCTAGCATGCACACACACACACACACACACACACACACCAAAGACATAATTCAGCAGCAGATACCAGCATGGATACCCTCTAATTCAGTTCTGTTATGTCACTGCCTACCTAGAGAGAACATGAGTTTCCATAGGTTGAGGACTCAGTCACCTTTCAGATGCCGATCACAAACCTTTGGTTGTTTTACCTGTGTTTCCAACATAAAAAGAGCTCACAGAACTCAAGAAACACTTCCTTCCACTCACAGTATTATTGTAAAGGATATTGACAAATGGTAGATGGAGAGAGGTGTGTGGAAGATCAAAAGATCTAGGAAACAATGTGGAGCTTCCATGCCCTCGCTGCTGCTGCATCCTCCAGGAGCCTCCAAGAGTTCAGCTCTCAGAACCTCTCCAAATCCTGTTCTTTTGGGTTTGTGGAGGCTTCCTTGCAGTGCATAATTCATTAATCATTCACCTTTGGTGACCTATTTAACCTTCAGCCCCTCTCCCCTCCCTGGAGTTTGGGCAGTGGGGCTGAAAGTCCCAACTGCTAATTCTGCCTGCCCTTTGCTTTGACAGACACCATTTTAAAGCTAACTAGGGGCTGCCTGGACTTCAATCTTTAGCGTACAAAAGGCAGTTATCACTTTGGAGAGGGTAAGAATTTGAGGAGCTGCGTGCAAAGGAGACTGTGGTTAAGATCTTAAAAGTATGTCGCAACATCAATTTCCCTGTTTTTTAAATAATCATGATTTTATTTCCTTTTTTTTTTTTTATTTGGTACCGGGGATCGAACTCATGACCTTGAGCTTGCCAGACAGGTGCTTATGCCACCGAGCTAAATTCCCGGCCCTCCATTTTAAAAAACATTTTGGATTCCATTTTTAAATGGTTTCCACTCAATGTAAAGTTGACATAAAGGACTGTTAAGGTGGTAGGACCAGCAGAATTGTTAGGACATTCACTGCTATGCAAATTAACAGGCCTGTATCATGGGACCTACAAAGGTCATCCCACTGCAGATGAAATTTATTTTCTGTATTTATACATGCAAATAAATCAATGGAACAAAATGTGCTCCCCACACAGGGCTGTCCCTGTCAGCCCTTTCAGGTGGCACTTGGGCATTTCCAAAAGACCTCTCTCAACATCTTCCTCAAAAAACACCAAAGATAAGATAAAAGCCTTTTCTAGTTTAGTTACTTGCCTTTCTTATCCCATCTTCTGACCCCTTCCCCAAAAAATTTAACTGTAAGATTTCTTCATGTTCAGGATATTTTAGGATGGTAGTATTTCATAGATATGAGAAAGGTTCAAGTATTTAATCAGCGTTCCTGATGGCTGGCTGTTGCTCAGTGTTCCTGCCTTTTGCAAGTTTTGTCAGACAAGTGTAATTCTTTCTTAAAGGAATCATTTATTCTCCTTGATACTACTGAGGTATTGAAACAGAAACAGATAAACTTAATCAAGAAGTGTTTAATAATTACTCTGTGTTCTGGCATGCCCCAACTGTGACACAGTTCCTCAAATGGTTTATAATTTGGGGGTAGGAATGAGCCTACTTCACATGAAACAATTAGAATAATTTAACTAGGATTAGAACCAAATGCTCGATGAAATGATTCAAGCTTAGTTCAGTGTGGGTTACCAAGGGGAGTGACCCATCAGAGAAGACTGAAATACTGTAGGAGGAATTTGCAAGTAAGTAAAGGTGATGCTGTGCTTGAAGGTGGAAGATTCAAAGGGGAGAGGGGCAGAGTTCCTCTGGGCTCCTCAGGGTAGGGAGAAGAAATACCGAGTGCTCTAGGAACAAACAAGAAAAGCCTGTCTGGAACAGAAGGACTTGTGAGGGGAAGTGGTAGTGTACTACTAAAATAGTGCTCTTTTTTCAAACCAGAAATCCAGGCATGTTTTCTACTATCTAGACAGGGAGTAGGAATATTTGAAAATAGGATTGTCTTTTTGGGGGGGCGCGGGGCACTGGGGATTGAACTCATGGCCTCGTGCTTGCCAGGTAGGCGTTTAGGCCACTGAGCTAGATCCCCAGCCCTTAAAAATAGGATTGTCAGAGAATTCGAGGTGTCTGTTTGCGTCATCCAGAAGTTGTGAGCTGATTCGGTATGGTGGTAAGGTAGAGTATCCTCATAGGAGCTCTGTGTAGGACTCAACAGGATCAGCCATTATATTGCGAGCAGTATTTAGAGAAAGATTTTGAGTGAGGATGTTTTATCCAAAATTGCAGAACTTTCTGGAAGATTTTGCTTAAACTCTGTTTAGAGCAGCTTGATAAATACTTCCCTAAGAGGTTGCAGGTTTGCTGAAGCTGGTTATCATGCCCTCTCAGCTCAGCAGCTGCTAACATAGCTCTCGGTACAGAGCAGGCAGTCAGTGTTCAGTGTTGAGTAACCAGGGATGGTTTTCAGGATGGACAGGAAGGAGGATGCATTGCAGTTAATGCACAATGCATGCGTGCGAGAAGTTTAGAACGGGTGTTCTTACTCACTAAGCAAACCGAACCATTCAGTGATTTTTGACTTTAGAAGGTGGTTAAGTAGTAGAGAAAAATGAAGAGAAACAATGTCGTTTAGAGTGTGTCTGAATGTCTTCTAATCATGGAGACAAAGAGGAGAATTTGAGATTGAAAGCTACAGGTCAGAGGCAGAGCCGTCCCTATTTTCCTGTGCTTTGGCAGGAAGTACATTTTATAGAAAAGTCAGAGAGGAACTGAGGGGAAACGGAGAGCTGTGAGCTGAGGAACTCACAGCAGCCGCACAGGACGCGCCGAGCTGCCTCTGGAACTGGCCCTTCACACTCCCAGACCACTCCATGGGACCCTCGAGTCATCCACCAGGCAGTCCAGGGCTCAGGAGGCCCCACTGATGAGGACGGCACTTTGGGCTGGAGTCTAGGATGGTAAGAAGTTTCCATTCTTCGATTGAAGCATTAGGTTGTTTGTGTCTAAAACTTGCACTCAAGAGTTCAATCTGAATTTTTCACTTCCTCTTAATGATTGAAAAAAGATGTGTAGCATTTTAAACTTAGGCTTCCAGAGCATGAATATTTTTCTTTAAAACTTTCATTTAGGTCCTTTCCATATCATGACTAAATTTAGTAGTGAATCTGATCAGTCCCAAGACTTTGCGTGAATATTTGCTAGAATTTAAAGAGCAAACTTAGCACTGTTTGTGTTTTCAGATGGTTAGCTTCAGAGGCAAAAAGCTCTCTGTCAGGTGTGTATGAACTAAACCAGTGAGGCAGTGAGATTGGGACTTTTTTTCAGTCACACTGTGGACTGTGCTGTCCTCAGCAGCCAGGTGGAGTTCGAAAGAGGGTCCCTGCTACACAGGCGTGGCCTCCATTCAGGATTTTGGATGTTCTTTAAGCTCTTGAGCTCTGGGAGTTCTGGGGATATTTTTAGACAAGCCTTGTTCCTACAAATGAGGAAGTCTGGCAGATGACTCTTCTGGCTAGATTATTTTTTTTTCCAGGTTTCTACCACCATAATATGGAGACCACTGTGGCAAATCTTTGCTTTCCAAGGACAATGGGGGGAAAAGCCATTCTAAAAGTCCCGGGCAGCAGCTGCAAGTCTGAGTCTGGAAGGACATTGTACCACCGACTCATGCATTTCACACAGCTCGCCTGCAGCCAGCAGTGGGAGGCAGGAAAGGAAGTCTGAGCAAGAATAAGTCCTTTATCACAGGGCGAGCAGAGCCATCTGTGGAGACCTCTCGCTGTAGCTGATAAGAATGTTATTCTCCAACCAAAGGAGAAAATCTGGAGTGTGTGGTTTGTCTATTAAAACCACTTCCTTGAATTACATGACATAAGATTTCATTTTATGGAGGGGAGGGTTCGCACCAGTTTTATGAAGAACAGATCAAATTATTGTTAATGAGGGAAACGTGCCATTTAAAAAAATAGAGCCTCGCTGTAAGTTGTTAAGCATGTTCATACCATCACTTGGCCACAATCTGCCAGAGCACTCCATTAGGGCTCAGAAGAGTAACCTTTGGGTTATTAAGCCTTTACCAGGGATTCTTACGTCTGAGGCACACAGAGACTGAAGAATCAAAAGCACCTTGGTTCTAAGTCACTGCTTTGATGGAAAGCTTGCCTTTCGTTTTTAAATTTGATGTGGTTTTGCTCCTTCCTTAATTAAAGTGGCAGTCCTCAAAGAGTGCGGAAGATGGGAGTTCCTGGGGTGGATGCTTTTTGATGCAGTTTGTGACAAAGAGTCATCATGCCTAAAGTTTTGTTTCTTGAGTTTTGTTTTGTTTTCATTTCGCTATGGTGAGGATGGCATCCAGGGGGTCCTGCGTGCTAGACAAGTGCTGTGTCTCTGAGTTACATCCCCAGCCCTTCCTAGGAATTTACCATTAAGAAAAAAGGTCACCCCAGTATAAATGAGAAAGCATGTTCCCTCCCATTTTACACCGGTTCGTTCCCATAGCCTACTGAGTTTTCATTACCTGGTAGGAACCTGAATTCATGAGTTTTTCCAATAAGTAAACTGCAGTCATACCCCAAGGGGCCATAAATTCGACTTGTGCCTTAAATACAAAAATTTTAAGAGAGCCTACCAATGGAGGTCCCTGCCCTCCCATTAAATGTGCGCGCACACACACACACACAGTATAAGAATTTATTTGTGATCACAGAAGCAGACTGATTTTGTCTGCCTTTCTTTAATAAAAGCCCCAGAACTGTACCTTCGCCCTTACAAGGGGTAGACTCAGAAGGACTAACCCCAAGATTCTAGGCAAGTTGCTAGATCTGAGAAGCAGCCTTTTTCCATCCCAAGGCTCTGCTGAGGGGAACTAACTCACTGAGCCTGCCTGTTACTACCGCAGGCTGGAGGAGACCCCTCCTGATTGGTCCATGTCCCAGGTCTCCGAGAGACTCAGCAACAGATCAAGAGGATCGGCTGTCCCTGTGTCCTAGTGATGTCTTCCCACTTAAAGTGTTCATTTTTAGTCTATCAAGTGTTTCAAGCATACAGTGAAGTTCAAAGAGCAGTTTAACTGACATTCAAGTGGGGCTCCTAAGATTTTCCAGATAATCTTGCCATTTGTTTAGTTTTTTGTTGTTGTTGCTGTTGTTTTGTTTGTTTGGTTTGGTGGTGGTACTGAGAATTGAATCAGGGGCCTCATACATGCTAAGCATGTAGTCTATCACTGAGCTACACCACCAACCCTAGGTTTTTTTAAAAAAGAAAACATTACTGATACAGTGGAATCTCCCTCCCTCTGTAATTCCTATTTCAATTTTCCATTGCTACCCAGAGCAATCAATGTTTCGAAGTTAATAAGCATTGTTTGTATTTTTATAATCTACAAGAATATGAATTATCATGTGCTTTTAAAATGTATATAAATGGTACCACACTGTAATTATGACATGTGTAAATTACTTTTAATTCTTAACATTGTAAGATCTTTTTTCAAACTGACGCATTATCCAGTTTATTTTTGACTGATAAACAGTAGTCCACCATAAGGCTGTAGTACAATTAATTCCTTTCTTGGTGGACAGTTGGACTATATACAATTTAATTGTGCTGTTTTGTAACATTGTGAACATACATTATCCAAGTATGAGGTTTTTTCAAAGTTTGCACTGTGCAGTATAGTAGCTACTAGCATAAGGTGCGGTTAGTCCAAATTGCAGTGTGCTATAAATGTAAATACATACTAGATTTTAAAAACTTAAAATGAAAAAAGTATAACATGTCTTATTAAAATTTTTATTACATGTTGCAGTGTCAGTATTTGATATATATTGTTATTAAAATGCATCAGTAAAATTAATGTCACCCATTTCTTTTAAATTTTTTAATCTGATCACTTGAAAATTTTAAATTATATATAGGACTTGAATTATATTTCTACTGGATAAGACCACTTTAGATCAAGAGTCGGTCACCTATTGTTCATAATCTAGCCATGTGTTTTTATAAATACATTTTATTGGAAAACATGCCCATTCATTTAGAGTACTGCTTTCCTGTAGACTTGACTAGTTGCAGCAGAGTCACTGTGACCCATGAACTTCAAGTAGTTGCCATCTGGCTGTTTAAGGAAAAGTATTGATCCTTATTCTAAGAGTAGTGATTTTTTTTAAGAAGTATGATTTACCATAGGAAGTACATTTGATATTATGATCCAGCACACATATGAAACAAAAAGGTCACAAAACCAAATTTCACAAATTCTTATTATATTTCGTTTTATATTTTTTGATTAGTTCTATTTTGTTGGAATAAACTTTCATTCTGTAAACAGCTATGACCTACTACAATGATTTAGCCACTCATTTACTATAGTGATACGTTTAACATTCCTCAAGGATAGTTATATTTCAAAATGGAATCTTTGGATTATAGAAAAATAACTAGTAACATATCATGGTATCCAATTAAGAGGTATAATTTTTTTATGTATGAGTTAAAAGTTAATTTTTCCAAAATTTAATTAACTTAAATGTAAAAGTAAAGTTATTAATGTAAAAGCATTTGATAAAGTCTAGTAATTATAAATAAATTAAAATATAAAGCTCTTTTGAAAACTAGGAATAGGAACAACTTCATTAAGCTTATAAATAGTGTGTACCAAAACCTACGGGAAACATACTCAGTATTGCAGCATCCTGGGTACACTGTGGTGTTGAGTTCCTTCTTTGCATCCAGCACCCAAGAATGCTTTTATTTCCAACGTGACTCTCATTCTGAGGAACTCTGTGTGTGTGTGTGTGTGTGTGTGTGCGCGCGCGTGCACACACACACGCACACATGGACATATTTATGACTATGTTGGTTTTGTCTTTGCAAAAGCTGGGTGTGCTGGCTTATGCTTATAATCTCAGCTACACAGGAGGTGGGTGCAAGAGGATTGGGAGGTCAGCAGAGACAACATAGTGAGACACCCATGTAAAAAAGAAAAAGAAGAAACTGTCTATAATTGTATTCTGGCAGAGTGTTAAATAAAGATCATTGACTGCCATACCATTTCCTAAGGGTTTTACATTTCCAACATTCCAACAATGATACCAAAATAGTACTAAGACTTCTGTTAGTCTGCAACACTGTCGTCACAGTCACTTAATATTTGATGATTTTAAAAGATTTTTAATATGGTTCTAGAGTTGGTAATGGAATGAGAAACATGTTTTCTGAAAAGTTTTCAGAGTTGTTGTCTGAGTTACTTTTCTTGTTGCTGAAACAAAACACTCAACACTGACAATTAAAGGGGGAAAAGTTTATTTACCTCACAGTTTGTAGAGGTTTCAGTCCTTAGTTGGCTGACTCCAGGGCAGAGTGGCACAGGGCTGCAGGGTGTTGCAGAGGAGAACAGTTCATGGTGTCCCCAAGGTAGCAAAAGCAACAAAGGAAGGGACCATTCAAGCCTCTTTCTGTCCCTTATATTGTAGGCTACTGGGATTAAGGTGGTGCCAAACCAATCAATGGACTGATTTACTAATCATCCACCCTTAATCCTAACACCCTTAATCTTAGCATTGCATTGTGAATCTATCACAAGCTCTAGATTCAGCCACATCTGAAAAAGCCCCATCTAAGACTGCACGAGGCTTTTGGAGGACACCTAGACACAACATAATAATCTGCCGTTGGCCTCCCAAAGACTCATGTATATTCCTTTACAAACAAGGCATTCAGACCATCTCTAAGGGTTGCCAAAGTCCTAACATTTATTGCTGAAAAGGCTGTCTTGACTTTCCTCTGAGATTTAAGGCAAACTCTTAGCTGAGAGCCCTTGTACAAATGAAAAGAAAGTTACACACTTTCAACATACAATGGCACAAGATTGACATTTCCATTCCAAAAGTTGTAAACAGGGGGATAGCGAGGAATGGGAACAAAGCAAGTCCACAATTCAGCAAGGCAAACATTAAATTCTGTAGTTC
>RJWT010004172.1:9029-34276 GCA_004365215.1 Cuniculus paca | reverse complement strand
CCCATGAGAAGACCAGGATGGAGTCAACATCACGGATTAGCAGACTGCTTTAAACCTCTGAGCCACAAGGTGAACATCTCTCAGTGATTAATTGCACACATTCAGATATTATCGTAAACATTTTTGTAGCAAAACTCCCTGATGTTCAAGTTTTCCACTGATTGCTTGGCCAGAGGCAAATCTAACCATGGACTATTTTTGAGAAGTTTTTACTGTCAGATAGTTCATGTGATCATTTCCACTGACTTTGGAATAGAAAGATTCCGCTGAGTTGTCATTGGAAGGACCTTGTGATTATATGAATTGGAAGAATGATGCAAAATGAAGAAAAATAAATAACCTAAGTCATATATGAAGAATGATGTAAGTCATATATATATTCATATGCAATATATATTGCATATATATATAGAAGAATGCAATAAATATATTGAATATATAAAAATATATATATACGTTTCAACAGGTTTATAATTTGAACTTAAAATCAAAACTGGATATCTTTGTGTGCTGCTTATTCAATTTTTGAGGGAAAAAACACTCTTCTCAAATGTATCATGAAATGACATCCAATTTCCCACCCACCAGCTCGTGCTGATTGAACAGTCATGAATGCTCAGGTGCAAACTCTTGAAAGTGAAGCAGAAGTGAGGATATAAATATACGGGTCTTATTGTTGGTAGATAAGTGGGAGAAAAAGAAACTTCTTTTCCGGGTAACTTCTAACTTAGAGAATTTCTGATGCAATATTACAAGTGCAGCAAATAGGAAACCCATCAGCAAGTTTAAGAACTATGTATTTGGTCACTTTCCTGTTGCTGAGACACAACACCCGACAACCAAAGTTTCCAGTGGGTTCAGTCCAAGGTCGGCTGACTCCAAGGAAGAGATGAAGGGTGGACGAGCATGGCAGAGGGCAGCTGTGCAACCCATGGCAGCCAGGAAACAGAGAGAGATGGGAGGAGCCAGGAACAAGCCTCCCCCTGTCCTAGTTACACCTAGTGACCACTGCCAGCCAGCCTGTCTCCAAAGTCTAACAGTACCTTCAGCCATGGACTCACCAGTGATGGATCCACGAGTCCGGAACTCCCATGACCCAACCACCCTCCTAAGCACGAGCCTTTCAGGGAACATTTTAGATCCAAACTATAACCAGCTGTAAGAACCATCTTGCTCTAATGCCTGCCTAGCCGAGAAAAACAAGGATATAGTACTTTTCCCGTTAACAGCGTTACAAACCCAGACCTATTCTTTGGGACTGTTCCCAAGCCTGAGTGGTAATAGTATTTCCTACCCCACACCTATTTCATCGCACATTAGTTGGAAGGGTTCTTCTTTAACAATGTCTTTGGGATTTATGTTTCTTTCAGGCTTGCCTTGGCCATCAGAGTTTGGGTCTCCTCACTCTGAATGTGTTCTGCACAATTCTGCAGGGTGAATTTATCCTGTTGTATTTCTGCTTTGGATCCATAATCATAATGTATAATCATCTCTTTATGTCTCCATCTCTTTATGTACCCAGCCCCTCCGGCTTTCTAATTTGATCTTCACTATTGTCCTCTACCAGGAGCTGTCTCACAAATACTTTTCTCTCTCTCTCTCTCTCTCTCTCTCTCTCTCTCTCTCTCTCTCTCTCTCTCTCTCTCTCTATGCTGTGTGGCTGTCTCCTTCCACTTTCCTGATTGTCATTTCCATGCTCTTTCTACCGCCTGCTCCTGCATCTGTCAAGGTCTATTCTATGTCCATCGACAGATGAATGGATAAAGAGAAGGTGGTATTTATACACCACGGAGTACTCCTCTGCCCTAAAAAAGGATAAACCTGAAGCATTTGTAGGAAATTGGATGTATCTTGAGACCCTAACATTAAGTGAAATAAATCAGACACACAATCTTCAATACCACATGGTTTCACCAATATGAGAAATCAAAACTACAAATAAAGAACAAAATACAAGACAGATAATAGGGAACAGAGATAGATCTTCTGCAGAAGGAAAAGAGACTGAGAGATGGAGGGAGGGGTGGGGTAGGGGCTAAAGAAGGATGAAGATGTATTATGTTCATACACCAATTCCCCATGAGGAATGCAACCAGTCCACACTATGAACACGTGCTAACACAAATTAAAATGTAATAAAAGCAAACAAATGATTTAAAATAACCCTCAAATATCTGTTCCACCCTCAAAGCAAGCTTGGCCACCACGTGCTGCCCCAGATCAGCCCTCCTGCTTCTTCTTGCCTCAGTGGAGGCCATGCAGACCTGGCCTTGGCTGGGTGTGCAGAGATGCTGTGGTCCCGGTGGTGTTCCAGATCCTGAGGTCCTGGCTGAGGCCCAGAGTTCCTGTCTGGCTCAGGACTGGGCCTCTTGGGATGGTGATGTGTTGTTTTGTCTCCAGGAGGCTTGGAGCTGAGAGGGGAGATGACGGGGAATGATCATGGGAATCGGAGATTCAAGGGCCGTGAGATGGATTTGGGTCTCTGTCCCCATCCTCCAACTGCTGGTCAGAGATAACAAAAAGCAAGCAGGGCACAGGTGTGGCTCTGTGCAGCAGGAACATCTGGGGCACTCCCCTGCCATCCCTGAAGACTTAAGTCTTTCGAAGACCCCAGAAGTGAAAAAACCGGAGTGCCCTGGAGACTAAAGGGAGCTGTTCCTCACCGCTGAAAGCATTTAGCCCCCTCTCGCGGTCACCAGGAGGCAGGGCAGGGCCTCCAGAGACATGGAGACAGAGACACAGGACCAGGGAGGAGAGCAAGGCCTGAGTAGAGCATCAGCAGGGAGTGCAGCAGCAGCACCACTGCGAAACCAAACGCAGCACCACAGATGCCGGGGACCTCGAGGGGCACCCTGCGGAGTGTATGTGCGTGGGGGCATAGGGTAGGCACTGGGGTGCCTGAGACGCTCCTGCCCACCTGGCGTGCAGGGGCTGTGCTACCGAGGGCGGCTTCAGCCCTCCCCCCCTGGAAGGCCGGGTGCTGAGACATCAATACTGAGTCATCGAAGACTGAAGTTTTCTACCAGAAATGAAGGCACCAAGTACAAGTTCTTTTTCCTTCTGTCTCTCATAACCTTTACATAATCAAATTGTGCTCCAAAAACAACTAATAAATTTTCAATCACAGAGGCATCAAGAAGTCCCAGATTGGCCAAGTGTTCTGAAGCTCCATTGGCACCGTGGGGACACCCGTCTCCCGGGCCACTACACCTTCCTTTCCAGGTGAGGACTGGCCTCTCAGGCATCTCCTGAAATCTAAATGCATCTTGGATCTAGCAGCAAAATAAGAAGTGCAGCCTGGAGTCTCCTACTAATGGAAGCTCGGAGTCATCTTCAGGCCTTTTTACATCAAAGATGATACATTTCTATCCTTGTGGTAGATGCCTAAAACTCATCTACCAGCTGTGAAGGTGGCATGAGAAGCAGAAACACAGATAAGGATGTAGGTTCAGAGTGGGCTCCTTTGAAAGCAGGGAACATCAGCCTTTCATGAGGGCCCTTCTGGGTGGCAGAGCCAGTCTCCTGGCCGTGTGACACTATGCCTGTCACCAACCACAGCAAAGGGTAGATGCTGGCTCCACCTAGGTCAGCTTTCCTTCCTGAGAATCCAGTAGCACTGAGCTGACGGCTGAAGAAGCAGCTATAATACCCCTGTAAACACAGGGTGTTAACATGATTATACATCTATTAAAATTCCCGAGTTACGACACAGTCCAACTCTCTTTCATTTGAATGAGGTCAAGATACAGCACCTGGATTCACATGGGATGCAAATTTGAAAAATGGTGTCAGACCTGCAGCTTGGGAAACATTAGAATATTTTAAACAGAAGAGTGACACATTTTATGAAAATGTTCGATAAGTCTTTAGTAATACAAAGGTATAGAGCTAAAAGTGTTTGAGAAAGGGATTTATGCCTTGGGGAAGACACATGCTATACCTAGCTTCACCAAAACATGGTAATAGGATGAATGCTTCCTGCCAAACAAATGACTATTTGCTGTAATTATCCGAGAGAAAAGCTCACGACAGGGTGGACGCAGTCCCTGATCTTCTTCCCCGCATCCCCTGGTGTTATGGATGAGCTCTTCTTTTAGTCAGAAGCAACTGTGTCCTTGTCCTCATCCTCGGGTCCCCTCTCAGCCATGGTAAAGACATCGATCTTCCCCTGGGGTGCCCCCAGGTCAGGGCACTGGGCCATCCCTGCCGGCCCTGGGCAGGGCCTCTTCCGTGCAGAAGGGATGGAGGGGGCATTTTCTCTGTGGTCACTGAGCGGTCTGCCAGGAGCAGGCTTCTTATATGAGAAATTGCAGCAGTGCTAGTCCACTCTCTTGCCTTCAGTTTTTCCTAAAACTCCTTTCCCTATCGTGAACCGAAACAGATCTGCAGGCAGGGTCCTCCGGAGACACTGTGACCATTTGTTTACACCAGGAGACTGCAGGACAGGTAGGGACCGTGAGCTCCTGCTCACTTCCTGCAGAGTCTTGTTCTTGGCGTCTGTCCTATCTTCCCTGGAGATTTGAGCGGATCTGTTTGCAAAAGTCTTAATTGATGACCCAACACCAACCCTTCCAAAGGGATTCTTCTGCTGAATTTGCATTTTCTTCCTTGTACTTTATAAAGAAGCCTGCTTGCTTGCTTTCTTTCTTTCTTTCTTTCTTTCTTTCTTTCTTTCTTTCTTTTTTTCTTTTATTTAAAAAATGGTCTTTGCCAGTGACTTGATTTGCATAACTTGGTGCGGCAGATGCACTGCACAGAGCTGCACACCTGCCGTGGTGCCCTTTGCCAGGCAATTCCTGCAGGCCTGAATGCTGTCCAGCGTCAGAAGCAGCATAATAAACACATAAACGATAGCAGCTCACAGAGCAGTCATTTCGTGCACGTTTATGGGGTGGCAGCAAGGCGCTGGGCAGGGATTGCTGCTCATTATGTACAGAGAAATCCTTGCAATCTAGATTTCTTTTCACCTTCAAATGAGCCTTAAAAAAAGGAGGGGGATGGTGACAGCTCACCACTCAAACTTCAGTTCAAGAGTCAGGAGAAAGTGTAGGCGGAATGGGGGTGCTGATGTGCGTTTTATTGGCAATAGTCAGCTTTCAAAGAATTTGGTCGCAAAATGAATGTTCTTTCACTGAGGGGAGCTGGGGGCATTGGGGCCACAGTTCTGTCAGCTCTGGGGAACTCAGGTGACCTGCTCCTTGTGTGCCTGTCTTGTATTTGAGCAGAGTCACCATGAATTTCCTAAGTCACAAGAAACCATAGAGATTATATTTTACAGCTGGGCGGACCGAATTGGAGGAGCCAGGGTGGGGGCCTTGGTCCTGGCATGGTCTTTGCAGTGTGACACTGTCTGGGGGACACAGACTGCTAGGTGGAGGCACAGCCTCCCTCTTGCACCCCGGGTCTTGGCCCCGGAGCCCTCAGCTGGCGTTGGATGCTGCCCGCGGCAGGCACCCTGTCAGATGCCATCTGCCGCGTTCTGTCACCGCCATGGCTCAGGGTGCAGCCAGGACTCGCCACATTTTAAGTGACATGAAAGGAGGACCCCAGGCCCAGGTTGGTGTCTACTTTACGCGGTGAATGTGGGTGGGCTCGTTTTATTCTGTCTCAATGTTTAGCTGCCTACCTTGGGTTTCTTTTAATCCAGTGAATACTGAATGGAAGGAATTCACAGGCTGCCTAACAATTTCTTCAGATTAGCTGAAACTACAAAGGCACAGAGCCAACAGGAATTCTCGGAAATTTCTTCTCTCTGCTTCAGATTGTTTTAATCTGATCATGCTGTTTATAACATACTTTAGAATGCTAATTTCCTTTTAATTTTAATGTTGCTAAGTTTTTTTTCTTTATGATTTTTTACTTTAGTGTCTTAATCGACCTTTCCATTCTACCTTGATGTTGTAATTAAAAAAAATTCATTCTAGAAGTCTTCACAGCTTTTCACCATGAAAATCTTTAATGACGCGGTTGTGCCGTACCTGGTAAATCCAGCACATCTGTGTGAGAAAGGTAGCACGGGCTGATTTAACCAATAATCCCTCAGGCCTTGGAGGTCTGATTCCGTAACTGTGCATCCCCCGCCTGGGGACCTCCGTGGGAGTTTCTGGCTCACAGACGCAGCTCCTTCTGCCTGCGGCCCAGCTGTCTGTGTGCTTCAGGTCCCGAGTGGTGGGGGAGTTATGCGTCCATGCGGGGTGTCCTGGAGGGTCTGGCCTGGAGTGGGGCACAATCTCTCTGCTCCTCCGGCCTCCCAGATCTCAGGCAGGCACCAGGGGCAGACAAAGGGGGC
The DNA here is from genome assembly GCA_004365215.1 of Cuniculus paca. Lineage (NCBI taxonomy): Eukaryota > Metazoa > Chordata > Mammalia > Rodentia > Cuniculidae > Cuniculus > Cuniculus paca. The sequence goes on along the minus strand of RJWT010004172.1, from coordinate 27,987 downwards.
CTGAAGAAGGGGGTTCAGCCAGGCGCCCATGAAGGCCAGAGCAGAGCTGTTCAGCAGCCAGCCCATCCCTGCCGCACGTCTCATTAGATGTCTTTCAGCCAGCAAGAGCATGGCCTTTCTGCAACTTTGAAAAATAATTCTTCCAAATTGTCTGTCATGTTCCGATTCCCGTATGTGTGTGGGTTTAATTTTTGACTCTGTTTGGGTTCATTTGTCTATTGGTCCCTAAATGTCACTGTTTTCTGTTTCTGTTAACATCACTTTATAATTAGATCAAGCATCTGGAAACGTAAGCCTTGGCACACTTCTCTTCAGACTATATATTACTTATTCCTGGAGAACTAGAAAAATATGAATTCCAAAACAGCAGCAACACACTTCCCTTAGTGGCCTTTGTGTTTCATGGTTTTTGGGGGGCCTGGTGTGACCCATGCACATTCTTTATACCATCTGGTGTCATAGAATGTACCAGGCAAGAAGTGTTTCACCTCAAAGAGGAACTTTATCTTATGGCCAAAACTATCCTACTGCTATTTTTTGAATTTCAAAAGATGTCAAAGTTGTTATTTCCAACTTTGTTATTTTCTTTAAAAATAGAAAGAGTACTTTAGAAACAGCAAAAAAAAGCAAAAATTTTCAGGACATTTAGGGGTTTCTCTTTCTTAAAATCCTTAATAATAAGGGGAATACATACCAAGGGGAAATCAAATCATTATGCACTGTGTTTAGATGTAGTTATGGGTGCAATCAAGGTATTTATAGGTTTAAATACGTTAAATACATCCCTGCACTCAGGAGGTTGAGGCAGGAGGATTTCTGTGATTTCAAGGCCAGGTTGGGCTACGTACTGAGTCCAAGGCAAATCTCAACTCAAGACCCTATTTAAAAAAAAAAATTTAACTCAAATGTGCCTCACAATTTGTTTCTTTTCAGTGTAAGTTGTGTAAGGATGAACGATTAACCTAAGGAAATGCTTTTGATTACAGACGGCCTAAGACGCGGGGAATGGATGGTCTCAGTGCTTGGTAATGGTGGAGCCGCAGGGCTGGAAAGGAGTTGCAGTGCGACTCACATCTGTTGGGGCTGATTTACTCTCTCTGCACCTTTTCTTTTTAACCTGAGCGTAACCAACTGGCCTGAGTGGGGATAAAACCAGCCGAATGCCCCCTCACCACTGTATGCTTCCTGCATCCCTAGACACTCAAACCCGTGGTGTCCTGCCCTGGTGACAACTCCCCCAAGCCCCTCCAGCTCCCCACAGATCCTGCATTTTGGCGTTTTTGGACAGCTTGGTAAACATGTAGGGAATGCTAGGCAGTTCCTGTCTGCGGTGGTTGGAGCTGCTCAGCTCCAGCGGTTGGCAAGTGGCCATCTTGACCTGCAATGGTGGCTACCACTTGCTCTCTGGGTGGCAGAGCTGATGTCACAGCTATCTGTGCACACATAAAGGTGCACACATACAGGTGGGATGTGTGCATATACACGGGGGTACTTGGTATATGCGTTGAATACAGATGTGTGAGTTCTACATCTTCAGAACTGGCTGACTGCGGTTTGAAAATACTTTAGAAATTGCATGGTGACACATGCCTGTAATCCTAACACTCTGGGAGGCTGAGGCTGGAGGACTGGGGATTCAAACCCAGCCTGGGTAACTTATCAGCCTAAGATTCTACCTAAAAATAAAAATAATATCAAAAAGGGCTATGAATGTAGCTTATGTGAAGGTCTTGTGTTCAGTTTCTACTGCCAAACACACACACACACACACATACACATGCACATATAGGATCTGTGTTAAACATGTTCAAAAATTTTCCTTGTCAATGTTCCCTAAATAGTGTAGTAGCAGAGCTATTTCTACAGTGCTTATAGTGTGTTATGTAGTATGAGTGATTGGAGATGATTTGAGGCATCTGGGAGAATGAGTTTAGATTATACCCAATAGGGCAATGATTTGAATGAACGCCCCGGGCACCTTGCATTACCCTGCAGTGTCTCACAAACACCCATTCTGGACAATTTGGCCACTATTCCTTCAGCACCCACTCTGGGGGGAGAGTCTGCACCGTGCTGGGGTTCATGCTGAGTGCTCAGGCTGAATGTATCTGGTAGGATTCTTGGCCTTACAGAGCTCCAGGATCAGAGATGGGGGAAAGGTTGATTTGGGCACACAAGGGCATGCACACACCACTTGGAGTGTGCAGGAAAAGCTAGGCACATCGTTGTGGCCCTGGGGCTCTGTGCCAGGGGGCAGAGCTCTGGACAGGCAAAGGCATGGGAGGGATGAGGAGGTGGGCATGAAGCCTCAGACACCAGCAGGGATGCAGGTGGGCCAAGGTGGAGGCCAGGGGACACTAACTCTACCCCCAGGGAGGCTGGTGCAGGGACAAGAGATGAGCAGGGGTAAAGGAGCCCAAGAGAGCGAGGATTCCTTCTCTGGAGGGGCCGCGTGAGGACAGACAGAAGGGCACAGCAGATGTGGGCGACCTAGCTTGGTGAGGGGTTTGGGTGGCTGGGCTGGGGAGGTTGTGGTCAACAGCAGTGGGGGTTCAGAGTCAGGGACAGTGTCACAGAGGGCTCTGGTGAGATGAGGGTGATGAGGGTAGGGTGCTCAGAGGACTCCAGGGAGAATCCCTGGTCCAACAGTGGAGGTGAGCGAGCCAAAATACAGTGAGGTGAGACGGAGCCTCAGAAATGAAATCCATTTACTGCAAAGCTACTCAATAAAAGAATAATGACCTTCTGGTTGAAGTCAGGGAATAGAAAACAATTCTCTTTTTTTTTATTGAGATTTTGTGAAGCGAGAAATGGTCACAGAGGCTGTAAGGAATACCAAGAAACCTCCAACCAATTCTGGTGCTTTCAGTAACAACAAGATTCTATTCTCTGCTGCCATTTCTATTTTGGGATGTAATTAATTATAAACATAGGTACTCAATTGAACTTACATGTAGGCAGTTTAAGAAATAAAATATGACAGGCAGAATAGGATGGTGCAATTATAATCTCCATCTCAAAGCACTCTAAGAATGAAAATCAAGTGATTTTTGTTCCAGAAACAGTTGAAAAATTATCCAGAAGTCATTTAGAGCTTTCCATTTTAAATAGTCCTAACATGATGTTACATTCAGAACATACCTTCACATAATTTAAAATATATAAGACAGTATTATATCAGGACATAGGCATATGTGGGGTATGAAAAATAATGCATAAAAGTATGTGTAAACACCAAACTGAGGTGAACAGTTACTTCTGGGCAGCTAGGAAACGCAGTAGGACAGGTGTGTGGGAGTGACCAGCTTTATCTACAAATTCTTTACCAAGATAGCAATAATATCTGAAATATATGGATCAAAAACAAATAGTGAATGCAAGACTATAATGATCCAAAGTGATGCCTGTTATATTATTTTCAGTGTTTTCTGCACACTTGATAAATGTGGTTAAATGTTTAAAATTGTAAATAATTTTTCTATTCATGATAATAGGATGAGAAATTATCTCATTGCTTAGAGATCCAAAAAACTGTCTCGAATTCTATTATCTCTAACTTGTTATTGACATGTTCTATCATAGTCTATTTATCTTTGTTTCTGTGTCCTCAAGTTTTAGAAAATGACAAACCGTAAAGAAGTAGTGCTTTGGGATACTTGCTGCTTTATGGTAAATGGCAAATTATGAAGATGGTAACTGGTAAGAACAAATCCAAGAGCTTAACATTAATAGGTTATCCTAGTGCTGTGTGGTAAGAAGGGCTGAACTTTTGAGCCAGAACATTAGTTCTAATTTATCCTCTTTCAAAAATAGTTAGTTAGGCAAACCAGACAATTTCTATTGGGCTTATTTTCTTTAGTTATGAGAAAAACAAGTGGCACATGACTGTCTTCTGTGTTATACTCTGCTTTTCTTTTCCAGAATTGTTTGCTAATTTTGCTTAGGGTGCTACTTTACATCTTCATAAAAACAGCCCAGTAGTATCTTTGTAAATTTGGTTTTAACGTAGTTAAAAATAAATAATTTTAAGTGGAATATTGCAACATCAAGCAGAAACACGAAAATGACACCTAAGATTTGGAGGCAGATTTATTTACATTTAACAGGCTCTGATCAGGATCATTCCCAAAATGTCAGGCCCTGATCTCTGGTGGTCTGGGGCTTATATGGGATAAGCATGCAGGAAGTACAGAGGCAGAATGGCTTGTCAATTGGGGATTGGTTCTTACAATATGCATCATTGTGACCAGCTATGCATCATAGTGACCAGCCATTTCTAGGAGATAGAAGCAACCAGAACTACGACAGGAGCTATTATGTGGGTAACTAACATACTGAAGTATAATGGCTGGGGGCATTTTCTACTGCACTTACCCCATCTTTTAGTTTCTCCAGCAAATATTTGCTGGGAATATTACATGTGATCTTTTGACACAAGGCCCAACTAGAAGCAGTAACATTAGGGCTAATATGCACCTGAGAAGCAGTGATCTAGGATGGGCCCTAGCCCAGGTCCCCAAGATTGTCTTATTACAGACAATTTTATTTTTCCCTAAGTTGCCTTTAGGAAGAGGCATAATTTAGGGCTCTCTGTTCTTTAACATTACTCTGGCAAGGTAGTGAGAGAGTTAATCTGATCTAGGAGAGTGTCCAGTATGCCTTGGATGCTCATCAAATCTCGATCAAGTGTTTGATTGTTCTATCTCTTGGGGCAACTGGCCATTCAGTTTAAGGTAAAACCACAATTAGCAGGCAGTGGAAAAGCAAGTACTGGGGTAAGCAACACAAAAATCAAGGGGAATAGGTATAGAGCAACCCTGAGAACGATAGCCTCAAGCTTCAGTCATACGTAGACTTGTCAGTGTCTGGAGCAACCAAAACAGGGCTTTGACTGCATCATCTCTTTAGAGTGCGCCCTGGAGGAGCTGTCCAGGCAAATTCTCTATCAGATCTAAGGCTGGATTCATGACGCTTGTAGAGGAGGTCAATATGCACCTGAGTTATATGTGTGCACACGAGTGTCTACAAGTGTAGCTGGTCTTTTAGCTAAATTTTTATAAAGCTAGTTACAAACTTTCTGCACAGTTATGTTTTATTTCCTCAACTTTGTAGAGCTTGTGGCCTGTGTGCTATATGTAGTCTTTATTTATTTATCTCTGTTACAAATGCAGGTCCACTGTCATTGTCAATGGTCAAGGGTAGGCCGTACCTGGGAATGATTTTTCACAGCAGGACCTTACAAAGTTTTATTGCCCTTTCAGCCTGGGTAGGGAATGCCTTGGGCTGGCCCAAGTAGGTGCATATTAGCACCAACTGATATCTGTTAGCCCTTATGAAGCTTTACTTTAGTGAATTCTACCTGTGTGTTGGGTGGAAATTGGGGTCAGTGACACAGGTGCTGATTCCTGAGCTGGCTGCAGGGGTACAGGTGCCAGTGCTGCAACATGAGCTTGCAGAACATATAGTGGGGGCAGGTCTGGCTCTGACTGAGATGGATTTTCCAGTAATACCAGGTAAAGTTTTATTGGCTGGGGCTGATGTTTCAGTCAGTTGGATCCCTGGAGGGGGCTTAGGTCTCTGGACCAGACCATTTTGAGTGCAAGTTGGGCATTGTTGGTGGCAGGTTTCCAAACATCAGCAGGAAGCAGTTGCTGTGCAGATCATCCCTGCAGGAGATTTTTGGCCAAAATAACTTTGTCCAAGGTGACCACAGACTATCTAGCCTGTCAGACATCATTCCTAACAGAGCTATTTCCATCCATAAACAAAGCATACTCAACATCGGTAGTGATCTATAGTTATCAGAAGGTCCAGGAGAGCATGTAGCACCTGGAAAGTTAGGTTTCAGCTTAAGGTGAGCTTGCCAGTTTACTAGATCGGAAGGACAACGACTGTTAGAGTACAAGGCAAAGGGGGTGAGACTGTCCTTAGTGACCAGATTCAAGTATTCGCACAAGTAGATCACTGGGTATTTCCAGGGACTAACAGTTTGAGTAAGCATCATTGTTTTCGTGAACTCAAGGATCCAGATTCCATAGAAGCTAGTAGCTCCAAGAAATTCGTGGAGTTCCCCCCTCCCTGACAATTTCTGCCAGATATTGCAGCAGTGCTCTTGGGCCTTTCCAGGAGGCCACTTGGAAGTCATTAATCAGAAATGCTTTTTCAAAGAGGAAGCAAGCTTTTGAACTCCTTGGGAGATTGAATCCAGGTCAGTTTTGAAGTGTTTGACAGGAGCAAATGGAAGACAGAAGAAGGCGTTCTTTAGGTCCAGACAGGTGTACCAGCAGGCTGTGGGTGGCAGAAAACTGAGGAAACATATATGGAGGAGAATCTCAGCAGCACTGGCAACTCTGAGATCTTGAACTGGCTTACAGGCAGGACCAGTGTATTTCAGCAGTTGGACAGTCTGTAAACATTCTGTGGTTTTGAAACCTCTGAATGTGTGGTTGAATTTCTAGCTGAGTCTCTCATGGCATGGGTTGCTGTTTGCTATAAGTGGGGATTGTCTCAGAATGGGGCTTCCCAATCAAAAGCAGGTGATCAACGGCCCAATCTCAGGACCCAGAGAACTGTGATGGAGTTGTGGAGCTGAAGGGGACAGAGAAACAAGCTGTCCTGGAGAGAAAGTGATGGGAAGTTGGCCAAATCTGTTGTTAGAGCCTCCCCTCAAATAGTGGGAGAGTTCCCAAATATTTCTGACAACTGAGACCAAATGAATCACATCGGGTCTCAGGACCTTCCCAGTTGCAGAGGAGCAACTCACAAACAGAAGAAGGCCTCTTTTAAATCTAGACATATAAACTAGGAGTCACCTGGAGTTTACAGTCCAAAAGGGTTGTATGGGTTGGGAACTGAAGATCAACAGTCTACCAGGATCCTGCATTCCTTTAGGTGGCTGACATGTGGCTGGATACCTGTTTGTGCTTCTCTTGATATCTGACAGTGATGGGAGTTGCAGTGAGGTGCATGGCTGGCTGTCAGGTCTGGAGGTGAGTGTTTGGCTCGTACCTCTGGGAAGTGAGTTTTCAGAATTTTAGGATTGTGGTTATCTGTCTCAGGCTGATGCAGGTGTTGTCTTCCTCTTGGGTGAACAATCAGAATTGAAAGTTCAGGGTTAAATGAGAGGGAGGTTGACTGGCTTGGTGCAAAGGAGATGGTCACTTCTAATTTGAAGAGGAGGTTTCTCCCCAGAAGTGGTATGGGGACTGGCTTAGACAGGAGATGTCCTCCCAGGATGCAAGTTTGTGCCTGGCAGAAGGTGCAAGAGGCAAGAGTCCTAGTTGCTCCAATGATGGTATTGCACCATGCTTCTGGCAGCCCAGCAGAAGGAGAAAGCCTCGTCTGGCCCAGTCTGAGCTACTCAGACTGATGGAAGGGTTGTCATCTGATCCAGGCTGAAGTTTTTGAAAGTTCTTAGCTTTTAATCTGAATGGGCATTTATTTTTTAGTATTCATAGTCATTATATCAGGCTTCTGAGTAACAGTAGTACCTGTTGACATATTGGTGGACTTTTTGCCTGTCTCTTTGAGAAGCATTCAACTGGGTTGTTTCTAGGTGGGCCAGCCTTTGGGAAAGGCCAGGCAACTCTTTCATCAGGGCTGACAATCCAATGTTTCCTCAGTCAAAATGTGGAACACAGAAGGAATTTCTGACAGTCATCTTGGGTGGGTGTTAGATGACACCATCTGACCGGGATAGGTGTAGCTGTGAAGCAGAAGGTTCGAGGGTGGGCCTTTGGGACTGAATGCAGGCAGTGGCTATCTGGAAGCAGTTCAGTTGACTGGAAGTAGATGAGCTGGGAGTAAGAAGTGAACTGTAGTTGTTGGCAGCAACTGCAGTGGCCGAGGAGGGTGCCAAGGTGGAATGCTCAGGAAGAATGGGCCTCTGCTTCCTCTTTTTTTTTTTTACTTTGAGATGTAGGGAGTGTTTGGTTTCATTTTTAACTCCATAAAAACCCTTTTTCCTGCAGTCGGGGACTGTGGGTTTTGACAAATTAGTTCCCATCTCTGACTTCCTATGTGTATGTTGTGTACCCTTGTATGATGGCGCAACAGACAAAGGGTGGGTGCCCCTCAGAGAGAGACCATCCAGATGCCTGCCTGGCTGTACCCCTTGTGGGGACTTAGGTGCAACTTAGCTAAGGAGGCTGAGAGGCCTCCATTATACTATGTGTCAATTGCCACAGAACCACAGGGGAGGACCCAATCAGCCACCTCAACCCCAGTCTTGCTGTGCAAATGGAGCAGCCAATTGCTTATGCTGCCCATTCCACTCACTCACACATTCATTCAACAGGCACTCAGGATAAGCATTTCAATCCCTTCCCCTTGAGGGTGGTCCTGACGAATGAGAGTGGATCAGACTCCCCTTCTGCTTAAGCTGAGCAAGACTAACTAGGGTGACGCTTGGGGTCTTATCAGAATCAGACAGGCAGGCAGACAGACAGACTGCATCCTCCTCCCTTTGGGGTCCAATATGAGCCACTCGAGTGGGTAACCAGGAATCCTCCTGCAGACCTTCTAGGGGACTCAAGAAATCTGGAGGGTGCGCCCTTCCTTCAGGACCTGGAGAAGTCCTTGCTCCATCCTTGAGGGCCATGACCAGTGGCCAAAGAAGCTAGCATGGGTCTTCCTGGCTGATGCACCAGACACAACGGCAAGCAGAAACACTGAAACAAAACCCAGGATTTAGAGGCAAATTTATTTACCTTACGATGGGACTAACTAGGAACCAACTGTCCCTCACAATGTCAGGTCCTGATCTTTGGTGGTCTGAGGCTTACATAGGAGAAGCAAACAGGAAGTAGAGAGGCAGAATGGCTTGTCAATTGGGGATTGGTTCTTACAATATGCATCACAGTGACCAGCTGTTTCTAGGAGATAGAAGCAACTGGCACTGCAACAGGAACTATTACCTAGGCTAAGAAAGTGAAGTATGCTGGCTGGGGGGGCGCATTTTCTGTTACAATATTACATATATGTGGAAAAGTACACAAACTCTAAATGTGAAATTTGATCACATTTTCATAATGTGCATAGTCACATAACCAGTATTGAAGTCAGAAGTGAAGGGTCACCAGGATCTGAAGGTCCCCCAGGTTACACTCTTGCATATAAGATTTTTACACCTACCCTGACTTTCAATATCATGAATTATCTTACCTGTAGTGAAAACGAAAGTCAAAGAGCTCTGTACATCTGACTTTTTTGCTCATCGGTATGTTGGGACAACCGTACATATATTGTCTTAGTTATAATTTGCACTTACAGTGTAACAGGGATTGGCAAACTCTACAACGCACAAGACTATGAATATCTTTGGCCTTGTGGGCCCTGTGTCTGCAGCTCAACTGCTCACTGTGCACAGCGCTGTGAGAACACCCAGAGACCACACACAAAGAACACACGTGGGTGACTTTGAGAGAAGCTTCGTGTGCCAAGCAGGATGAGGAACAGAGCTGCTGTTGGTTGATATCAGTCTAATCTCCTGTTCACAGTATACTCTAATTTATTTGTCCATTCTATTGCTGATGGACATTGTTTGCAGCTTTAAATGATAAGTTATAGTTCTAATAAGAATAATTTGTACCTGTGCTAGTGAACACGTGTACATTTCTATGTGCTCAGGTTATAATTACTGTTACAATACGTTCTTTCATCAACAAAGAGTTTATCAGGTTGTGCTCTCACCATCAATGTATAGATTTTTATTTGATCGACACTGTAAGCAATACTTGGTTCCATCTATGATTTTAGTTACTGTGGTGTACACAATGATAGTACAATGTGATTTAAATTTGCATTTTCTGATAACTGGTGACATTACTTTTTTTGTTTGTTGAGTATTTGTATCTTTTTTCTGAAGTGTCAATTCAAATATTTTGCCCATTTTTCTATTGAGTTGTTTGCCCATTTTTATTGATTTTTCAAGAGCTCTTCATATACATCCTTTGACAAACACACACATTGCAAATCTTCTTCCATCTGTGACATTGCTTTTAAGCTCTCCTAAATTTGTCTTTTGATGGAACTTCTTGACTTTAATATGATCCAATTTGTCTTTTACAGTCCACACATTTTATATTCTGCTTAAGAATCTTTGCTCACTTTGTATGATGAAGACGCATTATGTAGCTGTTAGTCTAATTTCTGGTTCTCCTTAATTTTATTATTTAAAAAGTAAATGGTCAAGAAGTCACTCAATGATCTATGATGTCTCCCTGTATTCACATGATGAGGTAAAACTTACCTTACAGGAAATGAGGGGTGGCACAGAAAGGAAGAAGACAGCCTACTGCAGTAGGTTTGCTCTTGTCTTTCAATTATTTTCAGGAGAGAAAAGTATCATTAGGCGCTTAAAGTTCCCGCTCACAGAGTGAAAAGCCAGAAACATCACTTAGTGCCAACTGTCCTCATCAGCGACACAAATCCAGTGAGAATAACTTAATGAGTGTCCCTAGAACATTACCATAACCCTGGTGGCAAAGACAGTATTTGGAGAGATGCAATAAACCAGCCAGAAAATCAGTGAAGTAGAAGTGACTTAAATGTTTCTCACCCACCCTTTCTCCTTCTGGTAGAACTATTAGATGCAGTATTCATTTTTCACTGTAGATAGAAGCATTATATTGTGCTATTCAACAAGGTTGCTGGATACCAGAAAAATTTACAAAAGATCAATCACATTTCAACATTTTAGTAGCATTTAGAAAAATGTATAAAATAAAATGCAACATGTAATTATCATAGCCATATGTGGAAAATTATGAAACTATTAAAAGTTCTTGGAAGATTAATCTAATGATGATGTATATTATTTTTATGATGAAAAGATTAAGAAATACATTCGAAATTTCTCCTATTATCCCATAAATTGAATACAGTGCCCTTCAAAATCATGACTTTTTTTTTTAAATGGCACTTGACAAGGAGACTTTAAAATGGAAGAGCAAAAGATAAGAATAGCCAAGAAAACTTAGCATAGAAAATCGAGGAGACTTGCTTTTCCATATAAAAAGTTTTATTGTAAAATTCCAGTAATTAAAACAGCATGAGGTTGACACAGAATCAGACAAATGGGCTTGAAGAAAATAACTGAATGCCCGCAAAGTTGATGTTCACATGTATTTGTCAATGAAGAGCTGGGGCACTTTACTAGCCTCATGGAAACCCGCATCCCTGTCTCAAATCAGTTTGAAATAGATTTGAGACTTGCAAGAGAAACATGGAAGAAAATATTGGAGAATAACTTTTTCCTCAGTACTTATTAAATGAGAAACAAGAACATAAACGATGAAGGACAAAGGAGTGATACTTTCATTGGCGTTATCATCATCATCATCTTCTATTCACCAAGAAACACAAGAAGGAAGGAGACTGCTGTGACACATGTACCTCACCATCATTTGTAGACGGAATAAAGAACTGCTATCTATCAGCCATGAAAAAGTTAATTTCAACTAAAAACAGGCAAAACTACAGCTCAGTAATACATACTGGAAAAAGATCAAATGGCGGAGAAGCATAGAAGAATTGTTAAGCTCACAGGTAATCAGGAAAAGATACAATTTAACACAGGAAATTGAACTATTTAAACATCTTGTAATTCCAAGTATTGGCAAGGCTTGAAGATATAGGAATATTTAAATTCAGCAAACTAGAGTATGATTTAATGCAATTGCATTATTTTCCTGCTAGTGGAGGTTAATATGGAATACATTACTATAAAATAATTCAACTCTGCGGTAGAAGAACATTCAGAACAACCTTAGGATTGCAGGGAAGTGAAAACCATTAAATGCCCATCAACACAAAAATGAAGAAATGAATCGTGTTAGAGTTACAGGATGGGTTAGGGTGGAGCAAAGTAAATAAATGCCCCAAAGCTGCCTACGTCAGCACAACACGGAGTGAAAACAGAGGGGCGCACAGGACGCTTCGGATGATTTGGGTCTCCGGTGGGCGGTAGTTGAAGGACTAGAGTCCTAATTGCCGTGGGATGTTAAACACTGTCTCGATGACTTGCGCTGCATTCACTTCTACCCGTCCCCACCGGCTGCACTCGCTTTTCCCTGCTGCTTCCTTACCTTGCAAATGATCCTGCAACTTTGGAAATAATTCATGGAATACCGAGTTTTACATATGTCATACTGGTTGCCAAAAATTTAGAGTATCGCTCTCCATAATATTCCTGAGTTTAAAAGTATTCGAACATAATATACAGACAGAAATACACAAAGTCTGCCAAAAAATGTATACACACTTCAGGTAAAGAAACATAATATGATTTTTCAACAAAAATAATTATGTTTTTTCACCAGATGGTGTTGCCCTCCATGGGGGACTCCAGAGGGTGTCAAGGATCACAGAAAACACACCACACTTCCGGCCCCCAGAGAAGAGGTTGAAAACGCATGCGCAGCAATCTCAGGGACCAAGGTCACCCCGACAGCAGTTCACTGTACTAATAAATGTCCGGAAGTTCGGCCACCGCTTTGAGCACCTCTTGTAATTGTAAAGGCCAAGTTTAGTATTAACATGTATATACGTTTTTCTTTTCCTGAAGTGTGCATACATTTTTTGGCGGACTCTGTATATTTACATATGTATGGAGAAACGCTACGAGGAAAGAGAATAGAAAAACCAGGAATTAAACTCAAGAAACCTCAAGGTTAGAGGTGAAGACAGAGGATGAGAGAGGAAAGTGACTGACCTGCTGACAGGAACAGAGCATCAGCTAGGTCGTGTGACTGCTGTGCCTTCTTAATGTCTGAAAATTGACTACATATCTGCAGGTGTAATATGGCAGAGGTAGAGTAGTTATAGTCTTAAGGTTATATTCTGTAATATCCTAAGTTTAAACAAAAGTTTTCCTCATTTACTTATTTTGTTACCAATCAAGCCCCAATGAAATGACAAATCTCTATCTATCTATCTATCTATCTATCTATCTATCTATCCATTCATCTATCCATCCATCTTTCCATCTATATATCCAGCTACCTGTCTATTCACTATCATCTAAATGTTAGAGAATGCTTAAAGTCATCCACTGAGGTACAAGAAGAGTATATTAGAAATTGATTGTGATTTACTTTATCTCTATACACTTTACACACTTACTTTTATGTGAAAAAAATTCCCTGAAAATATATGTCCTAAAATTGTTATTTGTAGAACACCACAGCACCAGAACATATTAATATACAGTACTCATAGAATGCTAAAATCATGTCAGCCCTGGGGACTTGAAATGCATCTGTCTCAGAAATAGGTCAAATAGACAATGCATGAGCAAAAGTAAATGAAATTAACACAGGCAACACATGCAAGCATGGGGAGAAACCTCAATAATTCTAATCATTTGCTATCATGCAGATAAAATTCCCAAGTCACGGTATTATAGATTTAGAAACAAATGAGGATGTGGAGACTTCAGATAACATAGCTCCAGCAAAGTCCCCTCAGATCGGAGGTGGGTGTCACATACTTCAAAAGCAACCTGGGGGACACAGCTGTGAGTCTTGACAATGACTGTCCTTTTTGAAAACAACAACAACAACAACAACAACAAAAAACACTATCATTGTGCTCACTCCAGCAACACATATACTAAAAACTTATTATTATTATTATTATTATTATTATTATTATTATTATGTGTGAGAAAGAGGGCAGGGACATCGGACTAGGACAATTTACAGTTGAGGTTTTTCCTCTCCTGTGCAAAACTGTACATTAGAGGAGAAGGGGAAAAGATAAAATCTCTGTTAACATTTTATTCTGAAAAATGTGAGGAAGATACATGTTGATACTATAGTCATTCCTGTAAATGACTTAAGTACTCATCACTCAGCTAAAAAAATTTAAGAAAAACAACATAATAAAAAAAGACTTAGAAGTAATCAATAAATATAGAAGCAACATCAAATAAATTAGAAAATTAGATAATATTAGACAATCCATAAAACGAAACAAAATCAAGACAATAAACTATACCTTGAAAGGACAACAAAATAGATTAACATTGTTAAAAAGATAATCTTTTTTCAAGTCTTCATAAAAGAGAAAATACATTAATTCACAAACATAAAATGTAAATTAGATTTGTAGATTTAAAATATAACATATTTTGAATATCTTGGTATACAACGAAGCGATCGTAATGATATGTGTATGATCCTTTGACGTTTACTAGTTGCTTGGTATGTGTATGGTCATATAATTTTCAGTGTTACACTACATGATAGATTTTTATTGTCTTTTTAATCAAACCTCAAAGAGGTGATGTGACCTAGCTCAGGTGACAGAGTAGCAAAATAAAGAAACAAATTGAGGCTAATTCCAAGACCCCTTACCTGTTCTGTGAGTAGATTGTTAAACTGATACAAAAATTGTTAAACTGATACAAAAATAAGGTTTTTTCTAGCCACATTGACCCTTTTTACTTTGTAGACTCACTGTCCTGTGACTGTAAGTGCTTGTGACTCAGGTCAATAGGTCCTGGTGCAGATTGATTCCTAGTCACTACAGATTCCCTTGGGGTGCTTCTCTGTGTTTTTCCTACAAATGCTCCTCAGCATACAGGGGGAGATTTATTTGCTTGTTTCTCAGTGTAAGTTTAAAGGTCAAGTTGATACTGAATATAAGACTCAGTCTTATTTTCCTTAAGGAAAAAGAAAGATTGGTTCAAATGAAGGTTTATAGAGCCATTTTTTCCCCTTTTCTTAGTAATATACTCAAGGAAATTCAGAGCACTACATTAATATATCCCCATCCTACATAAAAGCAGTTCAAATTAGAATTATCTTGACTGAAATTCAATGAGTTTTTTTTGTTGTTTTTTGTCCTTTATGTTCTCCTAATATCAAAGCGCCGAAAGGACACCACTGATAATAGTACGCTACATACAGTCTTACTTTATTTTTACTTATAGGGGTCTCTTTAGCTTTCTGCCTCCTCCTTCTCCTTTTTTAATACAGGAAAGACAGTCTTAAGTGCGAGTGCCGCCGCGACGCATTCCCTCATCTTCACCCACGAATTGGGGGAAACGGGCTCTTTCTTCACGGTTTCATGCACATTAACGGAGGCAGTGTCTGCAATAACTTGGGAGTCGTTCTGGTGGCTGTTTCCCCTGGCTCTGGAGAAAAGGTAATGGCCTCAGTCTTTACTTACAAACAGCTCGAGAGAGAACAAAACAGTGATTTTTGTGGTTGTTAAAAGGACTGATATTTTCTATTTCAGCCGGAGCAACCCATTTGTTTTCCACTTAAAGCGACATGGCTCATATGTCATCCACTGGCTCCACGTCATGTCCTGTGGGGATGTTGGCCAGTGGTCAGAGCTGTCCTCCTGCAGCGACACCGACCCCCCCTTGAGCTTTTCTGTCAAGGACATGGATATTTTGTCTGGCTGGCTTGTAACTGAGGGTAATTCCAGCATAAGGGGACGTAGCTCTGTTCCCTGAGCTTCTTCCATTGTCTTACCTAGGTAGGACTTGCTTTTAACTTTTTTTTTTTGTACTCTATTTATCAAGTGCCTGGCAATTAGTAGGTGCTCAGTAGATATTTATTGAACCCATATATGAAAGTTAATGGAAAGATAATTGCATCATTATGTTGAAGACTTTAATATACAGTTGTTATTTGATGCAATTTTAGAAGCTGGAATAATTTGTGTCTTGGGTCGTTTGTTACTTTGTAAGCAGTTATCTCTCAGAACTCCCAAGGTATACTTTATAACCATTGAGATCCTAGAGCCAGAATTCTTTCCACTGTCAGGTGCTGTGTGATTGCACAGGGTTCACATCATACAGACTAAAATTCCCTTCTGCTCTCCAATATAAATAACATATTTTTTTCATAATGACATTTCTTTGGAAATAAAAATCTATTTTGATAATTTAAAATGGAATGACTTAAGATGCCAATTCTTATTTTTTTTAAATTAGGTTAATACATTGCCATAGTTCAAAGGTTGGTAGTGCTGAAGTCTTAGAACAAAAACTAGCAACCACTTTGCCATCCCTGCCTTGTCCCATTCCAGGTGACAGGTCCTGATTGTTTGCTTTTAGTCAGTTAGGTCTTTACTCTCACCCCTATTCTTCTACTTTAGAAATATACATCGAATTGTTATTTACTGATTTCTTTCTATGTTGAAGATTTAAGTCTCATCCTCACAACTTTTCTCTTCCCATGCTTAGGGCTATGTTATATTTTTAAATATAGCCACTATTGTATTAATGTTCATGGTCAAACAAAGTGATGGGGTCATGTTCCTTTTTGTTTTTCCTCCACTAAATGTTTGCTTCAATTTGTTATATTTTTTATGTTCTCATTGTTTAAAAATAAATAAAATTGGGGCATTGATTCATATACCCTTTAGGCCAACTGCCCATAATTATCTAAACAAAATTTAAGTCATCATGATTTCTTGGAAAACCTACGATAAACAAATGAAAGCAAATGTAAGCTTTTTGTCCTGGTCATCATGACTCAATGAAATTAAACCTATCATTATAAACAAATCAGCACACACAGCTCAATTTGTTTTAAAAAGGAATATATGGCAGCCGGCCAGTGAGGAAGGAGGTGGACCTTCTTCCTCCTGTCCTTTGTAAACGGTTCCTTAACAGTGGTACAGCTGAGACTTCCTGCCCAGGGTCAGTACCAAGGTCTCCAGGTTTCTGGACTCCTGTGTTGTCAGCCCAATGGGCTCTTGAAACATTAGCTTGATCTGTACTGTTGACAACATCCATGACATTATTTGGGGTGCTGGAAAATGCCTCCAAGGTGTGTTTTCCGGGTGGTGAAATGTACAAGATGCCTCTGCTGCCTGCAAGGACCCCTTCCTAGGATGCTCTGTTCCCTTCGGGACCCAGGCCTGGGAGGTGCATTGCTTGGCTTCCTGCCTTACATCAGGCTCTTTGTTGGATACACTCTTGCTCTTTTCCTAGGTGTTTGTTCTTGGCTTACCACCTCATTTCCTGAAGCGAATGCTCCAGTGAATTCTTAAAGCAAAGGAGCAAAGGTGGTAAAATTGCATGTCAACATTTTAGAAATTGTGCCCTTACTCTTGACGGATGGTCCAGCTGGGTATAGAACTGGGACATGTGACATTCCCGCACTGCTTTTGTGCTTCTTTTGATGTCACTGAGAATTTTGATGGCTTCTTTTTTGTGGTCTTGTATTTTCTTTTTCTCTGAAAGCCTTTGATTTTCATTTTTTTTATTTCTGCATTTTTAAAACTTCACAATGACGTACCTTACTTTGAATCCTTTTTTCTTTTATGTCACGGTAAGCACAAAGAAATTTCAATTTGAGAAGTCACATCATTCAGGTTGGGAAGCTTTTGGAATGTCAGGTTTAGGCAATTTTATTACTTCTATTTTCTCTATTGTTTCTGGAAGTCTTATTTCCTTATCTTCAACATTTCCAATGATACTTTTTTTTTTAACTCAATTGTCTGTTTTATTTTCTTGTTTTTTCTTTCTTCTTAATGTTTCCTGGTACTGCTACTATCTCTTTGTTACCTCCTCTGGACCCTGTGCCCATTTTGTTCTTATTTATTCTGAAAATCTCTGACACCTTTAGTATCAGATTTTCTGTTGTAATTCACCTAACCCTTCCATTCTAAGCTGCAGTGTTTTCCTGCTGTATGCTTCTCTATACAACTGGAAATGGAATTTCCATGCATCGAGAAGGTGGGAAGGTCTGAGTAAGACTATCTTGAATCTTGTATTCTCTAAGTCTTTCAGTTTTCTCTTCCTCTGAATCTACTACTCCTCCACCCTCTTGGACCCACTCTGTCTCATTTGTCTCCCCAGGGTGCCAGAGAAATATGATGTGGTGGCTGCAGACAGAATGCAGCCTGGAAAGACCCTAAAAGGCTTTCTCCTAATTTTTTTCCACTCTCATGCATGGAGTTAGAAATAACTACTTTCAAACAGCACCCTGAACTTACCGAATGCTGGTGTTGGCAGTACTCTGAAACAGCTTTCTTACTGCGATGATAGAAATAATGACAAATAACTCTTTAGCTGAAGATGAAATAGTGAAAACACCCAGCACAAACCCTGGAACCCAGGAGGTGTTTGCCAAATGTGTGTAAATGTGCTGCCCCAGTCCCAAGGAGCAGAAGGTAGAAGATACGGGAAAGAAGCAACACCAGTGCTGGCTGGTGACACCAAGATATTCCTGGACCTCCCCTACTTGCACGGTGGCCCTCAATCTTTCCTGGACTGGGGCAGCACACATGAGTGGCACAGACAATGCTTTCATGGCCTCACAAAGAGAGTGGTGCCATCACTCTGCCGAGTCATTTAATAAGGGCAGGACCACCACTGGAGTGCTGCAAGAAACTCGGCCTGAAAGGAAAAGGGAAGGGTGAGGACTTCCAGAAATTTCTTTCCTTTTGGTTCGCAGTTTGTGAACATAGGACCAGAGGCAATCTGCAGTTGGCTAAATCACTGTGCTAATGATGCATTGCTCCATGAATGAGTTATTTAGCTTCTAGCAGGAAAAGCTCCACTTTCCTTTAACAGAGGCGCTTCTGATGTTAGAAGCTGCTGTCTACACCCTGGGCAGCATGGCTGGATCGAGCTCATAGCTCAAGCAGAGACTGGCTTCTAGGATGCCAGGAGACATCCATGCCTAAGGAGGGTGTGTGGTTGGTACCTCCTCTGAGAAGGGTGAGTACCAACTCACAGGTCACCAAGAGGGCCATCTGTGCCTGACCCAGGACCACAGCCCCATCCAGAGTGTGGCTGGTCCAGGGTGGGGCTTTCTTTGCTCTGGCCCCAGTGTACTCTTTCAGTTTACCTGTAGCATGGACTTGTCAGTGGACATAAGCATCAGTGTAGTTTATCTCTGTGACTGCTGTATCTCTGTGATGTGGCTTAAGTGCTCCCTAAATACTGCAATCTGAAAATTCTTTTGAGCTTGAAGATACTGGGTACAGC
>RJWT010004171.1:0-34194 GCA_004365215.1 Cuniculus paca | reverse complement strand
TTTTCTACTTTTTGCCTGTCAGAGTAATACCTCATTTTTATTTTTATATTTAACTTGAATTAACTAATTTTTTTAGTATATTAAAAAGCACAACTTTTTGTCTTTATCAATAGAATATTAAGAATATAAATGAAATAAAACAGGCTAAGTTTAAGTACGTGTTTGTTACTTCCTTATAGAACTATATTTTCTATTAAAATGTTAACAGCTAGCATAAGAAAGATGTTAAAAGGAATAGCAGCATCAGTTGTGCATTAGTCAGTGCTTACTTGAGTCATATGTAGAAGAGTGCAAAGCATCTGTCTGCACACTGGAGACAGAAAGGATCCAGTCAGTGGCTTGGAGCCCATGGCAGTGTCCCCTGCAAGTCCTTATCTGGAAACCAAAGGATGCACAGTGGGAGACCAAAGGATCTGTACCAGAAAGGCCCCAGGGCTAGTGCTGGAAGCTGAAATGTCTGTCCCAAAGGGCTGAAGGATGTGTTCCAGAAGACTGACGGATCTGCACTGGAAGCCAGGAGATGACATGCAAAATGAAGATGAAGACTGAAGCTCCCCTGAAGAAATAAAACTGCCAAAGGTCTTTTGAAGAAAACCATCTGAAATTCCTCTGAAGAAACGCAGTCACAACAAAGCTCCTCCAGAGAAGATCAGTTGAAATCCTTCCCTTCTGTTCTCCTTTTTATACCATTCCAATGACAACTTTCCTAAAATTGGGGCTTCATGCCAACAACCATGCTGATTGAATTCACATGGGTATTCCCACGCAAGTTGACAATCAGTTAAGCACCACAATTTGCAAACTCTCATCTTGACTTCCAGGTTTATGAAAATGCTTAGAAAAGATACAGGAATCTTATTGTATCATTCAGGTACTGCCTAAGATGTACCTGTACTTTACAAACATTCATGTAAGAAAACATTTCTGAAAAATGTTAATGGAGAGGGAAAAGTTACTGATATTGGTTATACTTCAATAAAATTATGACCTTCTTTCAGAGCCTAATATCAAGAGAAATCTGATTCTGATGGTTTTTGTTTTATTCTGATATATTTCTCTTTGTTCGTAGGTTACATGAAGTTCGGATCCAGCCTTCCCTAACCAAAGATGGTGTCTTTTCTGCCCTAAAGATGGCAGAACTGGAATTCCCCCAGTTTGAAACCCTTCATCTAGGATATGTAGATGAGTTTTTGCTGCAGAGTAAGACTGAGTTCATTTTATTCCCTAGAATTGCTAAAGTAGACTGACTTGAAATTTGAATAAGGATGTGCCATATTTTTCTGACCTACAAAGCAACTTAAAGTCTCAAGTTTTCTTAACTTACTAGAAAGGAAACTTTTAACTCAAAAATGCCAATGATTTTTTTTCCATATTGCTTCTGGTATTAGCATATTATTGAAAGCGTAATGACTAGAAGATCTAGATTTGCTATTCCTTCCACATTATTACCCAGGTTTCTTTGCCATTCTGCTTCATTTTTTTTTTTTCCCCTTGGAATATCATCCTTGGTTGCATTTGTTGAATTTGATCTGCCATACTCTTTAAAGCTCTTCGTGGTCCCTTTCAGATGAGGCCCCATTCCCTGCCCATACTCTTCATTTCCATAATAAGCCCGCTGGGGTTCTGGATTTTCCAGATAGTCTGGGCATATAATGGTCAGTATCCATTTAATGATACTAGTATTCATTTAGCATTAATTGCTTCTGGCTTATTCACAGCGTTTTCTAGTACACATACCAGTTGGGAACTCATTCCTTTGGATTGAATGTGTGTGCATTGTTCAAACTTTTTTTCAGCATGACATAAAAAAAATTCAAGAAAATTTCTACTACCAACATGTTTCCAGTTTTTAAAGAATTAGTTTCTCATGTAATTTGCAATGTGCCTTGAACACCATCATATCAGATAATATTTTTCCCTTAGCTCTAATTTGCATTAGAGAAGACTGTAAGAAGGCTTAATTCCTCTGATCAGAATAGTCCAGGTCAAAAATCATGACTATACTTTTTTTTTTTCTAGCCCCTTTCACTTCTGTATCACAATAATAGTCATTATATGGGTTTTTTGTTGTTTTTGTTGCAGTTCTCAGTGTAGGTGCAAGATTATTATAAAAAGTCCAATCATTCTTTCTAACCAATACAGAAATCTTTGTAACTTTGTTTAACTTTGAAAATGATCAGCTTTTTCACAACAGCTTTAAACTGCTAAGATAGTGGGGTTGTTTCATAAAAAAGGTTGGTGTTGCTATCATGTTTTTCTGGTTGTGAATGAGTTACTAGTATTCACTATGTTCCTGTAGTGTCTGTGTAGTAACTTGCCATATTAGCTTGAACATGGTGTCCTCTCTCTAATTTTATTTTCCATGTTTCTCAAAAGCTCAAAATTTGACAAATTTTGTTTCATCAAGGTGGCTACCTTTAGGTCACTTGAAGGGTTGTCTCTGTGTGGCATGTGTTTGAGTAGGAATCTATTTGAGGGGCTAGGTAGACACTACCTTTGTAACAAATTTTTCCTTATAGTGTTGTTCCTCATCACACATTTTCAGTAGCACAAAAGGGTTTTACTCATACATTTTACTACAACTTAATAATCTCTTTCATATTTAGCAGGCTTTTAACACTGCTTTTTTATATGCCATTCTCTTACTTGAGCAGTTCTACCCGTACATGCTTGCATATATGCGTTTGTTTAGTCTCTCTTCTATTCCTAAAAGACTGCCTAGGGTTCTCTCTTTCAGAAGAGGTGCCAGGTGACTCTAAGAGACCATCTTGAGAGAGATGAGAGGTCACTGCTGATTCATACACTTTCTCTGTAATTTAGGTATTGAAATATCTCTCCAGGAGGACAAGGGTAGCCTTTGGTAGAATCTGAGTCTTTTTTTTAAGAAAGAGTTCAGCGTTTACCTGATGTTTATATTAAGGCTGGGGAGATGACTGTGCTAGAGAGCAGGTAGCCATGTGTTAGACATAGAGAAGTGCCTGGCATGTGTTAGTTATTGACATGAGTTGAAGACTGATGATCGGTGTGACAAAATCAGTGACCCAAAGAGGAATAGTTAGAGAAGGGTTCTTTGTTTACATGAATTTATCTCAGCGTTTTGTAGAAAGTCATAGGAATAAGCTATGTAACCTTTACTCTGGGACCTTGTACAGAGATAGAATTGAGGCCTGCTTGTTTTTCATCATGGGACCTTAACAAGTTATGTAAGCCTGTATTTTTTCACCCTTAAAATAGGCAATGAGACTGTTTTTTCTTGAGTGGTTCTGAGGAGTCAATGAAAAGTGATGTATACAGGAGAATGTGACAGGCTAATATTCAGCAAGTGATAGCTTTTACTTTAGCTGTCCTGTGAACTGAAGAGAAAAGAAACAAAAGTGAGTACAATAGTGACAGTTCATAAGGATTCTAAAGAATTGTGACACACAGGAAACCTCAAGAGCAGGAACAGGTCGGTAATCTCAAGACTAATGTCAGTGCATGAATCTGTGTTAGGCTGTAGCATTTATGTAGAATAAAAAGGAATCAGGATCAGCTCAAGATTTACTGCCTTTTAAGGAGAAAGGCAGGTTTTGTCTCAAGACAAAACCTCAAGCGCAGGAAAATGTTCTTATCTGAAGGTTAAAGCTTAGCTGAATTATATGGGGTGCACTGAGGTGGAACCTGCAAAAAGTGCCCACCAGTACCAGTGCTGGACACCTATGAGAAAGAGTGACCTATATGAAGAGTGAATTTGGGAGCCTGGAGTAAATTGACTATTTTTACATGTTCCAAGTTAAAGGTATAAATTGCTGTAATGCTCAGAACAGCTTCACCAGAGCAGCCATTTTTTTTAATACTGTCAGTTGATTTCAAAGGCTATGAAAGACATATGTTCAGCTGTTAGGTCCCCAGCACTATGGTGGACACCAAAGGTAAAACTGAACTAACTATAGCCTTCTTTGTCCTTCAAGGAGCTCTTACAGCTATGGGAACTGTCTTGGAGAGTGAAAGACATGCCAGTAGGAGAAATTATGGTAGAAAGCAAGGGATAAAGTGTGACTCCAAAAGGCATGATCTAAGATGGAGGATTCTTTTTTACTTATGCCCCCTCCCTCACTTGTGACCAGGCAGCAGGCACTAGAAACCAATGGCTGATGTTGGAGTTAGAAGTCCACTGCAAGGATTAGACAGATAGTTACCAGCAGCATCAGGTCTAAAAAATGAATTTGACTTCCTAGTTTTCCCTTCTTTGCATCTGGCCAAACCAGACTCCAGAAACATGATCCTTGTATTATAAAGAAGTCGAACTTTTTAAGATTTCATTTTCATTCTTGTAACATAAAGCTAAAACTTCACGATGGTATAAACCAGTACCATATACTGTATGTGTTATACACTAACATTTCTGTTACACTTTCAAGAGTTTTTGGTTTTTTTCTTTTCTAAAGAGTTGAAGATAATTTTTCCCTGCTAATTATCCCTTGACTTTAAGTATTTTAAAATTGTTTTATATAAGAAGTTATACCCTATCTTCAGAATACCTAAATTAAAATGATGCCAGATGATGAAGACATGAAATTGCTCATTTTGAGTGCTAAGGTACAAAATTGGTAACACTCTATCACATAAGAATTTGACTTTCTTGGAAATTGACTTTTCGTTCTAGGTAGAATGGCGAATGCAGATTTGGTGAAGTATGGTTTGGCTGATGTAGTAGAAAATCCTGGTATCATCACTGATATAGGGATGAAGGCAGTCAATGAAGTTTTTTCCTGTATCAAGTACCTGGCAATTTATAATTGCCCTCATCTACATAATCCATACAATTGGATTTCAGGTATTGTAGGCTTAAAGATACAACTACATTTTATCGATAGTGAAATAATGTCTTTATTTTCTCTGTGTGATATGATTACATTCCTAATGTGCAATGTAAATATTGTATATGGATCATTCATTCAAGTCCTGGGAACCTTTGATAAAACCAAGTTAGATGCCTATTCAATGCCTCTTTAACCTCCTAAAGTTGTCACTGTTCAAGTGATAGATTCAAGTGCCCTGGTCTACATGTACACTTGTTGGTGTGAGGCATACAGATTAAAGTTAGGAATTTTTACCTAGGATCTATGATGTTGCAGTTGTTTTCTCTGAATTACATTCAAAATGGCACATCATCTAACAGTATGAAGTATGTACATATATCTAAAAACTTTAATTAGGTGACATATCAGATCCTTTACCTGAGACAAAATTTTCTTTGACTAGAAAACCTATTTTATTTCATACCTCCCTACCTGACCTCCTATATGTAGAAGTATGACTTTTACACATTATATTTTTCCTAAATGGTAGGAGTTCATTTTTCTTTCTGAAAAGTAATACTACTTGTTATTTTAAAGGCCCTTGCATGCCTAAATTCACAAATCTTTAAATAGATTCAGGACTCATGAGATTCACTTTAATGAAGCAAAGCCCCAAGCTGCTGCCTGCAGACAAGCCTTCTCTGCTGTTCAGTCATCTTGCAACGGCATTTGCATCCTCACAAAGGCACTCTCAGACCTGTCTTGGGGCCCTGGGCCTCTGCTGAGATTTCTCACTAGGAACAGCCGTGTCTCGCCTCCCTGAAGTTAATTTCTGTCAGTGGCCCAGCTGAACTAAGAAGTTATTGGGAAGTAGGAACTTTAGGATGTAGCAGATATAGATCACTTTTAAAAAATAACATTTATTGGGTTTTTGGTTTGTTTGTTTTCCTAAATACAGAAGAGTATAAAGAAGAGAACAAAAAATGGCCTATAATCCCATCACTCAGAACTCCTGTTAACACTTAAAAAAATAAAAGTAATATATGTACTTGATAAATTTCAAACAGTACAGAAAGGTACAAAATGAAAAGTCTCCTCTTCTCAAGGTAACCATTATCAACGGTTTCTTATCTATTCTGGACAAATTATTTTGTGCATATTACAGCCTATACATGTTTAACCTTTAAAAATGATTTATATATACAAAAGGATCTTACTATGTATATACTGTCCTCTATTTTTTGCACTAAGTATATTTTGGAGAGTCTCCATATCAGCAAATATATTCAGCTTTTTCTCCTTCTCTTGAAGTAGCTGCAAAATGTTTCATTAAGTGAATGTGCCATAATATTTTCGTCCAGTGTCCTGCTGTTAAAAGACATGTAGATTGCTGACTGCATCACATTTAAATCAGGGCTGACTTGGTTTCACGTTAATATTTCCCAGGCCATCTAGTTCTCAAAAAGGAATTAGGTGCAGAAACATCATAATACAGTTTTGGAGATTATAAAAAGTTAAAGAAAAAAACTTGACCTGTAGCAAAATTCATCAGTAATGAGGAAGTGTTATTTAAATTCTCTTTGGTCATGTTATTTCTTCGACAGACCACTCAAGATGGACTCGATTGGTTGATATCAACCTTGTACGGTGCCATGCTTTGAAGCTGGACTCCTTTGGCCAGTTTATAGAATTGCTGCCCAGCCTGGAGTTCATTTCACTGGACCAGATGTTTCGTGAACCACCGAAGGTGAGTCACATTTGAGAGGTTTTTTTTTGTTTTCATAGTCAAGGAAGAAAGTGAGACAACCTGTGATTCTTCTCTTTTTACAAATAATGCTCTTACGGTGTTACAGGTAGACCATTAGTGCCAGGTTCAGTGAAAGTGAAAAGTTGTTAATAACGCATGACCTCGTCCTGTCCTTGTAAATGCGTAGTTAGGGCATTTATGGAGAACGGGAAGGACAAGTTAGTTGGAAAACTCTGTCAGTTGCTAAAGGTAAGCTAAGAGTGAGGCTGGAAATTGGAGCTAAGACCAAGACCAGTACTCGGAATAATTATTGGTAGATTAAATCTCTGAAATACAGATTAGAATTTATTTCAAATGTTGTACTTTGTCTCTTGTATTAATTTTTATATCCTGGGAAATTTGAGGTTGCCCAGTTACACAAAATTTTATTTTAAAACTGCTTACCAGAACTATACTTTCACAGTAATAAAATCTTAATTAATCCTTCAACTAATTATGTTCTCTCTTGTCAGTTATTAATGGTTACATTCCCCCTGTTGAAGCAGTGCAGTATAATGGGGAAAGCTCAGGATCTGAGGTCAGAATACTGGGTTTCAAGTCCCAGCTGTACCACTTACTGGTCCTGTGCTATTGGACAGAGCTCTTCCCATTGTGTACCTCATCATCTGTAAATCAGGCTAGTAATACTTTATCTTGCTTGAAGTGTTGTGAGCCTTAAATGAGATCTTTTATGCATATATGAAAACATTTCATAAATTTTAAGTACTGCATAAATAGTAGTTCGTATGTAAAGATGAAGTAATATTAAAAACAAAGTGTTGCGTACCAACCGAAATTAATAAACGTGGTTTGTTTTTACCTTAGGGCTGCGCTCGAGTTGGTCTGAGTGCAGGCACAGGAATTGGGGTTTCCTCAGCCCTTGTTAGCAACCAGAACTCCAACAATGACAATGATAATAATGCTCAGAATAACAATGCCAACATACACGACAACAATCACCATCACCCAGATGACTCAGATGAGGAGAATGACTTCCGACAAGACCTGCAGCCGGGAGAGCAGCAGTTTGCAGCCGACGGTAACCCAGATCTTTTGTGAGCTCCAGATAAAAATGAATTTTTACTTTGCATCATATTCTCTGGCACCATCTATTTTTTCCCCCTTTTCATCTTATCCCTTTCTACACTGAGGAGAGTTAGTCGAAAAGCACATGGTGGGTAGATGAAATTCTCCTGTTTGCTTGCTCGTTTTCAAAACTATCCTTGTCCGGAGAATATATAAGTACTTACAGAATGGGAAAGGCTATCAGATGATGCCTTGGGGTTCGGGTTAGAGGTCTGGAAAACTGAAACTTATTTTCAAGATCTAGGCATTATATGCTCTGAGTATAGCCTTGACTGGGGATAGGTACAGGTACATCTAGCATGAATGTTGAGAACATTTTTGGTTGTTGCAAGAACTGAAAAAAATAAATGCAAACTATGTGCTGTCGGACATACCATTCTCATACCTTTATAATCAATAAGTAAATCTTCACAGCACCTGGCTAATAAAGACCTACTGGGTGTCATTTATTAATTGTCTGTCTCGTTCTTTAATGTTTACTGAACAACCTCGTTAATAGGCTCTGTCTGAAGATAGAGTGAAATAGTTTGCCTTCCCACATTTTCCAGTTTCCCAGTTGGCCTCTAGGAACTGGGGAAGGAGTCTTTTTTAGCAGTCTTGTTGCTGCTGCTTTACTCACACTCTAGGCCTAGTAGCTAATGAGAAATAAGGTGTCCTGTTACATCACTGCTTTTGTCGTGAAGGTATACTGTGAGTATCCTATCAGCAAGTCACCTGGAGGTTTTGTCTTTACACGCTTACCGCGTGTTTGGCTCTTGGCAAGACTCTCCAGTGACTGTCTTATAAAATTTGGCGATTGTTTCTCTCCTTTATCTCATTTTGCATCTCAACAGGCTTGGATGTAGTTGCCTACTTCTGCCTTTGTGAAACGCTTTCTTTAGGCAGCTTGAAACCATTTTGCTGGTTTCCCCCCTACTTCATTTGATTTCTCTCTGTTTCTTTTGCTCATGCTACTTCCTCTATTCCAGTTTATTCTTTTAAAAAAAAATGTCTTTTTTTTCTTTACTCATTTTCTTTCAGGATCGTGGTCCTGGTACAAACTATATGCTTTTGAATTTCAGTCTGTGTTTCTAACCTTGACCTTTCTACTTTTTTGATGTAAATGCAGCAACATCTAGCTTTATTTCTATGTCAGAACTCACAGATATTTTTTTTACTCAAATCTCTTCCCCAGAAGACACCTGTCCCAAAAATACAAAAGCAAAAGTGTAGAGTCAGGGATGAGAAGATGGATGTGTGAGGTTAGATATTGTTCCTTTAACTGAGTCTAAGTATTATCATACAATACAGATCAGTGGCATCATAAAGCTCTGGACTTTGGAGAGCGTAGACCATCCGTGGGAAGCTGTTACAGCAGCTGCAATGCAGAACTTCCCAAGTCTTACAGAACCCAGTTTGGTTGGAGTTGTTGAACTGGATAGATCATAGACGGCACTAAAAAATTGTGTGTCCATTAACTTCTCAGTACAGATTAGAGAATACATTTCATTGTGAAATCACTTATTAATGTAAAGGATTAGTACAGGTATTGTCCTGACTCAAATGACATCAGTCAGAGATGCTTAAGTAAGAAGGTACTAAATTGAGTTTCTCGAATACTGACTCAAAGGATTTAGATTTAATTTTGTAAAATGTTGATAAACCTGAATATTGTTTTATTTACTGTTCTATAGGAAAGTGACTATGTTTTAAAAACAGTAAGCTGACACTTAGTTGTGTGAAAATTTTCACAGCTCTTATCCTCTGAAATAATATGAAAATAATCATAACATTTTCATTCACTGATAACCACTAAGAACTATAGTGAAAACTTTAATGCACATCACATTTAAATGGTAATAAAATGTTAAAAATGCACTTAGTTTATCAATTACCTTTGTCATACATTAGCCAGTAAATAATACCCTAATCCAAGCAATGAGCCTTGTGGTACTAGCCAGGTAAACCAGGATAAAAGGGGCAGGGTAACTCCACTGGGAAAAGACAGGTAGAATGGAGCTTCCCTGCCCCTTATTTCTCGGTTTACCTGACTGATACCACAAGTCTCATTACTTCTAAGTTGATCATAAGGTGTCCTACTAGCTGGTTTTCACCATCTTTAAGCAAATAGCTCAAAGGAATGATCATACAGCCATCCTCTGCAGCATCTTCAAGGATAACGTGGTAATTTTTTTCTCTTAGCTGTGTATCTTTCTCCTTGCTTGCTCATTGCAGTGATACTTTCTCTACCAGCGATCCTTTCCCACCATAATTTCCTTTTCCATAGAATGATTAGAAACCTCTTGTTAATGTCTCTACACTGGAGCAGTTAGGAGCTGTTCTTCCAGAGCAAGCTTAGCGCGGTGTTCAGTCCTCGGGACTATTGCAGTTTTGCCTATTAGTGTGGGTTTTTCTGCTCCTCTCGATTTTTACTTTGTGTTCATTTTTGTTTAAGCACTAAATGAGATGGAAGACATGGTACAAGAAGATGGAGAGGTGGTGGCAGAGAGTGAAAATGCTACACCAGCTCACAGCCAGGCCATTATTCCTGTGGACGTTGATGAGGAGCAAGCAGGTAATCACATGACTTCCTGCTTGTCATTCTGAAAACTGGAGCCTGACTATGTTAGAAAACATGAAAGAGAGTGTTCGTTTTCTGACCTTATTGTTTGTGATGGGTTGTATGTTGTTGTTTAGGGCTATAAGAAGTCCTCAGTATTGTCCTTGCTATATATATAGTAATCTCATACCCTCCTCTCTCAGTGCAGGGGCAGTGGAGAGATTGGCCTAGTTTAGTAAACAAACTAGTATCTACCCGCTGTTGTTGGGTGACTTAAAGCAGGCTATGGAGTCATAGGCTCTTAAAGATTACTAATACAATCCTTGATTTTACAAAAGGGGAAACTAGTATTCTTCTGAGGGATAAACTTACCACTCCAGTGTTAAAGGAGCACATTGAGTCTAGATATCAAGTTTTGTCACTCCAAATCTGTTGGAATGCCACCTTATTTTTGAATTGAAAATTGCTTTTACCCTTTTTTTAAGAGTCCTATAGATGCAGTCACTTATTTGACAAATATTTGTTGATTTCTGGCTCTACTGGACATTGTACAACAGACAGGCAGGGTTCCTTGGTACTTACGTTTTGTTGAGTTAATGTTAGTCACTTGTCTAAATTGAGTTAGAAGAGCTAAAGGTGTAAAAGCTGTACTGCCAAATATATACTTAGATAACTAGTATGTAACTTGCATTTAACCTTCCAGATAGACCTATAGTCAGTTAACGAATGCAGGAGTTGCTCAGCAATCCTGTAATTTATGAGGATTATCTTCATTTGCTTTTCCTTGGTTCATGTATTTATACAATTAGGAAAATATATTGCCTGCTGTTTAAAATTATTATGATTGTTATTTGGATTATTTTTAGGATTTTAATACTTTTGGAAAAGTGAAGATCCTTGAGGAGGAACACTATATGATCTTCTACTTTACTTTCAACAGTGTGTAAAGTTGGTGTATTGATTGTACTTAATATTAACACAAGGCTTAGGTTTAAAATGCTTTCACAATATCTTTCCCAGGGTATATTCCATTAATGTGACAGAGAAAGGAGGCTACGCAGAGCAAAAGTCATCTCTGCACCTCCACTTCTCTGGAAATAGTACTTTATATGAGAGGTTTTCTTGGTCAAAGAGTAACTATTAGACCTGTGCTTTTTATTTTAGGACCCAGTGGTCTTCAACGTGTAGTAAAACCAACTCCAATTACTGTCCATGATTCAGAGAGTGATGATGAAGAAGACAGTCTAGAACTCCAAGAAGTCTGGATTCCCAAGAGTGGTGCTCGGCGTTACTCTGAGCGTGAATCAAAAACTGGAGAGTCAGTGCAGTCCAGGGATTTGTCAGGTGAGACCTGTTAGTGAGAGTCACCATCAGAACGGGAACCTTTGGCCTTTCTAATGTGCTTGTACTGTAGTTAATGGTATAGTTCACATATCCCTTATAAAGTGTGATAGGAAACAAGAAGCCAATAGCTGAGGGAGGAGGGGAACCTGGCTGGTACTGTTGTGGGCAAGTGTAGCACAAGAAAAATGCGGGCTGAGGCTCAGAGGAGAGGAGTAGTAAGAATCACGAATTCCACAGTGGAGGTTTTAGGTAGTTGTGACCTCAGGGGTTAGTGACAGGCTTGTGTAAGGGATGACTCCTGAGTCATCCAGACCAATTAAGAAACAACTCTTTCCTGTCCAGTTGTACTTCATGAACACTAGTGGCAAGTTCGGTACTTGGGGGGGTTCTAAAATACATTTCTATGCTCTCTTGCCACCCTTTAAATGTAGACAATAGTTTCTCCCATTTACTTCACTGAGAACCTATAATCCTCGTAACTTTTAGGTTCATACTTGTTCCTTGGCCTCTCTTGTTTTCTTAGAACCATGTACTGGCCACTTTTAGCAAAGGATGATTTGTTTTTAAACATTACTCAGTTTTCCTTGGGTACCTTCCTTACTCCTTAATATGGTCGAATGTTCAGTATATATTTAACACTAGGCTGAAAAAAAATACACAACCACATACACTTCTAGAAAATGACTTATGGAAAATACACTTACGGAAAATGACTATTTTCAGTTTTTAATAACTTGCTAACCATTGACTGATAATTCAATTTTTAGTTAGTCCTTTTTAGAAATTCAGATAAGTAAAATTGGTGGAAAAAGTATTTATGGAAAAGTAACATGACTGAATGTTGTCTAAAAGGTTCAGAGTCTCTGCTGGCCAATCAGAACCTCATTTGCTAATTCCTTTCTGAATATTGAGCCTTACTGTGCCCCAGGTACTGTTAGATGTGACAAGGGCTACTGAGATGAGTAAGGCACGGTTTCTCTCTTTATAGACCCTCCAGTCTAGGTGAAGAGTCAGGTCAAAACCGTGGGCAACGTATTGCAGGGCACATATGACAGTGGCTTTGGGGCGGGCATGCAGATTAGCAGAGGCGCGAGGCTGATGAACTGGGGCGAGAGCAAAGGCCCCGACAGTGAAGCAGGGACCTGCTGAGAGAACAGTAGGGGCTGGTGTATGGATTGTAGATAGAGGGGACTAAGTAGAAAGTTGGTTTGGAACCATAGTAGCTTTGAAGGCTGAGCTAGGGAATGTAAACCAGGTAGGCACCAGGAATCTTAAGAGAATTTTGTACCAATGCAGTGATAGGATCGTAGTTATATGTAAGTAGTTTACATTGTTTTCTGTTCCAAATTTACTCTTGCCTTTTTGTCTGAAATTTGTACTGAAATCTTTTCTTTTCCTCGAACCGTTCTTCTTTTTCTGTGAGCAGTAAGTGGAAAAGGCAAGACTCCACTTCGAAAGAGGTACAACTCCCATCAGCTGGGCCAGTCGAAGCAGTTTGCCCTCGAGGAAAGCAGCTGTGAGAAAGGCTGTCAGGTCACCAGTGAGCAGATCAAAGCCGATATGAAAGCAGCTAGGGATCTTCCTGAAAAGAAAAAGAACAAGGATGTTTATCCCAGCTGCAGCAGCGCCACGGCCAACCCTGTGGGAAACTCCAGCTCGCACGGCACTGCTTCGCAAAGCCCCGACTTCGTAAGGACGGTGAACTGCGGCGGCTCCTCTGAGCCGAGCCCTCCAGAAGTGGATGTGTCCAGGCAGTGTGTCTGCTCCCCCGCTGGGTCAGAGGACCCTGAGGCCTTGGAGGAGGGAGATGCAGAGAGTTCTGTCTGCCCCAGATGCTGCTGTCACAGGTCCCAGGAGTCCCAAAGGAGAACTAGCAGGTGTTCTGATGAGGAACGTCCTTCCACCAGCCGAGCCTGTGTTGTGAATGGCCCGGATGGTACGAGATCCGCCTTTTCCTTTAGGACTCTGCCACAAGGGGGGTCTTCAGGCCCAGCACATGATGAGAGGACTAATGGGAGTGGCTCTGGGGCTACAGGTGAGGACAGGAGGGGGAGCTCCCAGCCTGAGAGTTGTGACGTGCAGTCTAATGAAGACTACCCTCGGAGGCCCCTAACCAGGGCGAGGAGCAGACTGTCCCATGTACCGCTGGTATCTGAGTCAGGTATGACAATGCTCCCAGAATCAGCACCTGCAGGGTAGGGCTGGAGAAAGGCATGAGCTTGTTCGTGAGTTTTCGTACAAAACGCCAGTTGGGCAAATTACATTCTGTTGTGCGGTTCTTTAGATTATACAGATTTTGAACTAATTTTCTGGAATGTTTTGGTGGGTGGGGGGTATAGAACAAGTTTTAAAACATTCAACCCAGATAACTAAATAGTTCAGCATTTAAGAAAAATGTAACTGTGTGTTTTTACCCTAAATCCAGTACTGATTCTGATGGCTAAGGCCCAAGTAGATGAACTCCGCCCCTATTCCTAGCTTAGGAAGTCCTTTAACCCTAGCCAGACAGTGAGGACCTAAAGTTGCTAGGGCCGGGGAAATACCAAGCTCAGTGCCACTTGTGGGTATTCCCTATGTCTGCCTCTGCAGTACTGAGTAATTTTCTCTGAATTCTAGTTTTGCTTCCAGTTAGGTTTGCCGAGGATATCAGCAGGTAAGTAGTTTTACTGCAAATTATGTGAGTGAAGATACAGTTTAAAGAAAAAAAATATATGGATATATAAAACGTGATTCATACTTACAACATGAATGCGGAGGCATCGGGTTTACATTTCTTATCATAATTCTCTATTTCTGACTTTATTTTTAAGTAATCTGTCCTGTCAGTGAATAATAATAGATTTTAATTTTCTCCAAGTATCCCTCAGTTTTAGAAACTTAAAATCAATCCCAGAACAGTTTTTTTTTATGTACTAACTAGAATTGAGTGAATCATGTAAAAGAATTACACTAACATAAACAACTTTTATAAGATAAATATGAGACCTTGATTGTATACTAATTATTATGGTAACATAAACATATATTGAATACTAGATTTCATAAAGATGGCATTATGCTTTGCCAACATTAGTTTTGGTGAAAATGCTTTTCCCAGCTTAAAGTTTAAACGTTATACCATTTCTAAATTTAAATTGTGGTAAAATGTATGCATAACATAAATTTATCATTTTGAAGGGTACAATCCTGTGACATTGAGTACATTCACATTGTTGTACAACTCATAACCACCTGAACTTTTTCATCTTCTCAACCAAAACTCTTCCCTTTAGACAGTAACTTCCCTCTGAGACCCCTTAGTTGCTTTTTCATATTTATAAAGTCACATCTACATTTTTTCCTTTTTTATTTTTATGCTGTGAAAAACCTTTCCTGTACTCAGGATAAATGTTTACATCCCCTGATTTCACGTCTTTAGTTCACTTTGGACTTGCATTATATTGGTAGCTAAGAAAAATGTCATTTTCATCACACCGAGTCCTCCGGCTTAGGAAATTTGTGTCTTATCTGTTTTATGTCTCTTGGTAAAGCTTTACAGTTTCTTGTTTGTTTTTTTTGTTTTGTTTTTGAGACAAGTTCCCTCTGAGTTGCTGAGTTTTCCAGTCTGGGCTCAAACTTTTAATCCTCCGTCTCATCCTTTCAGAGGTCTGGAAATTCAGGCTTGTGCCACCATAGTCAGCTTGTTTCATTTTTAATATAGACCCCTCATACAACCATTGGTGTTCCGATGTTTTTGTTTTTTTGCTTTGTGTGCTACTCACCCCTTTATCATTTTATTCTGACCTGTTTCACGACAAGAACTTTTTCTTAGGTTGGGTAATCCTTTGGTTAAAAGAAAGTAAATCTCATGTATGTAGGACGTTTTACTGTCATATTTATTGCCTTATTTTTGTTTTTCAATTTGGGATTTCTAATGTCTACATTTTTTCTGGGGGAATATCAAAGTACTGATTTTAACATTACCATGTCTCATCTGGGAAGAACAAGTCATTTGAGTGACTTATAAGTTATTTTTAACTTGTATGTTCTTTATATCCAAGCCATTCTGCTTTAAAAGTTTTAATGGGAGAAAACCAAATAATAAGGGAGGAAATTTGATTGTTATAAATTTTTTAATCAGTTCAGAATTAACATTTGAGTTGATTTTTTTTTGGCTTTGTGGAATATTGCTGCCATGTTGGAAGTTGATGTAATTATTTTGTATGTGAAATAAATGCTTTTGTAAATTGTTTCTTTTTATCCTTAGTGTATAATAGTTTAAAAGTAAATATCCAAAATCTGACTTGGTCATCAGAATAGGATCTGAGATTAGTTCTCATGAATAGTAAACTTTCCCTAACACCCCAAGACTAGGTTTGTCTGCTGTCCTTGTTTTTCTGTAGCATCTCTAACACTGATGTGAACCCTGCTGTACTGTAATTCTGGGTTTCAGTTCCTGTCTTTCCAGTGAACTGTGAGCATCAGAAGGCCAGGGCAGTGGCATCTTGTTTACTGTTATATTCCCAGCTCTTAGGCACTGTGTTTCACATACAGTGTGGGGCTCTGTGAATAACTGTGAACTGAGGAAGTGTAGAAACCATCATATGAGGTGTATTTATGCTGGAAGATGTACAGAATCACTAGAAATCGTCTCTAAAAGTTGTCCCTAGAAGGAGAGGTGGGCATAAAAGAATAGTAACAAACCAACAGACTCTTCCTTTTTCATTGGGAAGCCATTCATAGTTTTTCAAGGTCATCTAATAAAAGGTGACTTTGTTTTATAGAAAAAATGGCTTTCATTTTGTAGAAAACATAAACCACTAATTTGGGCACTGCAGAGTGGGAAGCATAACTTTGAACCCATATTGTGATCATTTAATGGAGAAGGTGAGAAGTTTGAGAATTAGATCATAATAGGAGGGTATGAGTAGAAGCCCTGTATGAAAACACTGTCTTGGAGGACTGAAAACAGACCTGTCTTTTGGTTTTGTTTTCGTAGTGTGAGAGAGGGAACAGGACTTGTGTATGGAGGTTGTAGCAGTTGTGTGGATTTTGGCAGTTCAGTGAAATGTGTGGCCTGTAGAAGGTTCCTTGTTAGGAGAGATTTTGTATAAAGTCCCTTCAGGGTACTGTAGAAGAAAGCCTGTGTAGATAGGCTTTTTTTTTGTTTTGTTTTGTTTTTTTTAAGAACCCCAGTATTTTGCTTGATTTTTCAGGGTCCTTGGGAGAATTTTGGTATAGAACTTCCTTTTTATATGTAGAACTTTCCTTTTGCCTTCCATCAAAGCAGTCATTTTTGTTGTTCATAGTGCAATTCCACAAAAGATTCCAGACCGTAGAGAAAGGGTTCTGGGGTGTATGAAATTACCTACACTAGAGTGTGTCTAGTCCTAATCTTTGAAAATTAGCAGTGTTTGCACCTAATTTTTCTGTATTTCTGTCTTTCTTTTGGTTTTTTTTTTGGGGGGGGGGGTTGGTGCTTTTCAAGACAGCATCTCACTAGGTAGTTCAGGCTGGCCATGAGTTCACTATATAGCCCTGGCTGGCCTTGAACTCATAATGATCCTCCTGCGTCATCCTGCCACATGCTGAGATTACAGGCCTGTGCCACCACTCCCAGCTTCCCTATCTTTCTTTGTAATCTTTGGTTTGAGGTTGTAGAACAACAAAGTGAAGTGTTTGCAATCTAGCAGAGAGAACAGTAAGACAGGGCTTATACGCATTCATAAAAGTAAAGCCCTTAGGACAGTGCCTGACACACAGTAAGTGCTCAGTAAATATTTGTTATTTTGTAATACATTCATTCATTCTGCAAATGTCATGTGACAAATCATTCACTAAATGTGCATTTTATTAGCCCAGTATTTGTGGCTGACATAGAAATAAAGGTGAAGTCAGACAGTGTGGTTGCATTCCAGGAACTTCTAGTTTAAATTTGGAAACAAAGCAAGTATACAGGGAACTATAGAACAATATATAATGTTTGAAGATCCACAATGATTTGTCAGGAACAAGGAACAGCTGAGCTGGGAGGGGGGCGGTGCATGCCTGTATTCCCAGCACTCAAGGCAGGAGGATTGCCACAAATTTGAGGGCAAAATGGACTACATAGTTCAAGGCCGGCCTGAACTACATAATGAAACACTGTCTCAAAAAACAACAGACACAAGTAGCAGTTGAGTTTAACCAGTCAGAGACTGATATAGTATTTCAAAAGGTGAAATCAGAAAACATGATTTGAGCTAGAGTGGTTAATGGCTTAAGAGTCATTAGCCATATGTGATGACCAAGATACGGTAGCAAGTAAAATTAAGAACTAGTGGGCTAAAAAGCATATCTCCCCAGTGTGAGACATTGGGACATATTCACTAAGCAACAGTCAATAATTTAATTTTTTTTTAAGCAGGAAACTCACAAGTTTAATCTACTAGCAGTACTTACAATGGGGTGAGTCAGGCTAAAAACTGGAAATGATAGTACCAACGTTGTTGGAATGACCTAAGTGTGGAAAGGATGTTGGGTTTGATGTGGACAGGTTTGAGGTGCTAGAGGGTGGACCTGATTTGGAACTGTCCACTAGAAACATTGATTCCAACTGTATTTCCTTGTAAATCAAGTTGAGATTGGGGAGTTGCCTTTATGGACTTAATACATATGTGATTGAATACATACGTGAGTAAAGAAAAGAAAGCAAAGCCAAAATTTGGACTTTTTTTTTTTTTTTGCCTTTTCTAGAGGTTGCCAAAACAAAGCCACGTCATGCCATGAAACGGAAACGGACAGCAGATAAGTCCACCAGTACCAGTGATCCTGTGATCGAGGATGACCACATACAGGTAAAAAAGTTGCTTTTCAGTTCAGCCCAGTTCTTGAGCAATGCAAAGAAACTGAAGTTTCTTTTTTTATATAGTTTCTATATCCCAGAGGGAAAAAAATAATAATAACTGTTTGTCCCTAATACCAATGTAACGATTTAAGCTTTTTAAGAAACAAAGATACAGTCACATGTCAAATTTTTCTCCTTGTAGGTTTTTGTATTAAAATCCAAAAATCTTGTTGGTGTCACTATGACCAATTGTGGAATCACAGATCTAGTACTGAAAGACTGTCCCAAGATGATGTTCATTCATGGTACGTATCTGGGCCCATATTGTGCAAGAGCATCATGAATGACTATAAGGAATTAAGAAGTCAGGAATACAACAGTAACATTACTATGCGTATGTGTCCTATTGGAAGACTTGAGTTGACTATCCTTAATTCTGTCCTGTTCTGCACTTCTCAAATAGGATCCATAGTAAGGGTCCTTGTGCCAAAATGGGTTCATTTGACAAACAGCCTCTCCTCCGAAAGCTAAGTGCTCCCTGACCTGACAGACTGAATTAGCAGCATGACAGGGCTCTGGAGTCAGATACACCTCAACTTGAACGCTAGCTCAGCCGGTGACTCGCTCTATCACTGTAGTATGTTTTGTGTGTAAATGTGTTTGAGGGGAGCTTAATAGCTTTGTTGTCAGAGAGGTGATCAGTCACATCCTTAATCTTAATACATGGCACATTATCATTAATCCAGACCCATTTTTCAGTTTCATGTGTGTCTCCAGATGCCTTTGCCTCCATCCTGCTGTACTGGTGCATTCTGCTAGTACATCTTTCACATCCTGACTTATATACCTGTCTATCTCAACATGGGGTGTATTGCATGAGCTTTTAAAAATTTAGGTATATATGTCCAAAGTCCATTTATCCTTTTTCTTTTTTACTCAAAAGTATAGTTTTGATGCTCATCCCATAAAACTATGAAGCTGATTTGTTCTTTGACTTGAATAAGTTATGTATTACAATGTGCCTAGTTATGCTTAACCCATAAGATATTAATGAAAATTAAATGCAGTGAATGATACGTCTCTTTGTATATACAGAATCTGCCAAAATATACATCAGGGAAAGAAAAACTTGTATAAGTATTTTAATACTACTCTTACTGGGACATCTTGAAGTTAATACAAGTTGCCTTTGGCCTGTACAATTACAAGAGGTACTCAAAGTGGTGACCATGAGCTTCCAGACATTTATTAGTACAGTGAACTGCTGAAGTGTATACACATTTTTTTGGTGGACACTGTATATACATATGTGCGTACACACTTGTAGACAAACAGCTACACACAGGCTGTGACCTTTAG
Source organism: Cuniculus paca (assembly GCA_004365215.1). Classification (NCBI taxonomy): domain Eukaryota; kingdom Metazoa; phylum Chordata; class Mammalia; order Rodentia; family Cuniculidae; genus Cuniculus; species Cuniculus paca. Next base: position 14,494 of record RJWT010004171.1, on the reverse strand, counting down.
TGAATGCCTAATGATGATTAGTTTGTATTGTGTTAGTATTGCAAAAAATATTAAGGCATTTATTTTTTTTGACTCATCTCCCATGACACTGATAGTAAACAAAACAAATCTCATTAAAATTTTCATGACAAGGCTGTAATTCATGTCTCACTGATGTCTGGCTCCGATTTGAGTTGACTGTCCCATCGGGCAGCTTGTACCACTTTTCAAATATCTTTAAAGTAATGCAAAGAAAGGTGGTCATTTAGCAGACTAGATGTCACTATATTATAGTTCCTAATGGAAAACATTAAAATGCTATAAAATAATTACGTAGTGAATTTGTGGCACAGTACTTGTAAATGCAAATTATGTATACCATCAAAGGAGCATTTGTAAGATTTCCATGTTAAAATTTAAAGAATAATTATTAACCCATGAAGAAATGCCACAGACACAATTTACTCAACACTTACAGAAGCTTATTTAGGATTGGCAAGAAACACAAGCAATGTAGAGAAAGTTAATTGAAAATTATCTGAAAAAAATGTGTGATATGTGTGCCCACAACAAAAGCCAAACACGTTGACATTTTGTGTACTCTGTACAGGTCAGCTGCCTTTATGTATAAAGTGTTTTAAAAAATTTACAAATGTAAATTTCTTTTAAATAAATTTCTTGATTATTGTGATGATTTTTAGTTGGTATGAATATTAATATTTGGGCAGCAGTCATTCAGATTAAAGCAACTAGATTCTGTCCATTTATAGACTTTTTATTAATTTTATTAGTAAAAAGGGTAAGATCCGTTCGTACCACCAGTGATAGAAGCTGCCTGATGTGACAGTCATGTGTGTACCACCAGTGGTTCAGCCCAGAAGGAAAGTGTTAAGTGGTGCTTACCAAACATTTTGTCAAGTAGGGAAGCCCCAAAAGGAGAGATGAAACTTAGAATCATACACTACCTCTCCCTGAAAATGGGTAAGACTGGAGACCGCAGGGTCCCTAACCCTGTGCTTCTAAAGAGACGGTATTTTTCTTCATCCCAGCCAATGAGGTCTTTAGTCCTAAAACATTCAGAATTTCCTCCTGAAACAAAACATGGGTCTTCCAAAGCTCAGAGGTCAGACAGAGCGTTCTCTTTGTAGCTTGTCATGTGGCAGAGGGCCCTAGGTTAGTGGCTAAGTCTTCAGATACTAGAGAGGTTAGCAATGACCTTAACCATGTCTGATTTTGTAGCAGAGAATCATTCAACCCTTATCCCCCATCTAGTGCTCTCCTTTCTTCCTTTCCTGTTTTCAATACTGGTTTTCCTTCCTGTCACCATATCACAGAGGAGAAAACGAGCCTCAAAAGCAAGAACCTGGCTTAGTATTTAAACATCAAAGTTAGTTACAGGGTAGAGTGCTTCACAAGGTACCTGTGTTGAGAATCTTATAGATGATGTCTTTATGAAATGTTGAGATCAGGCAAATTATTATGGTTTCAAACTCTTCCATGTAAGCCTCTGTCTTGAGTTGGACCAGGTTGAAATTTGTCCTTTCAAAAAGAATGGAGGTGTGGGACTGTGGTTCAGCAGTAGAGCTGTAGAGCCCTTCCTCGCATGCGGGAGCCCTTGGGTTCCTCTTCAGCAAAAGGGGCCAGACAGGAAGGAAAGGGTGGAACAGGCAGGGAGGAAAAGGAAAAGAAGGTAATATTTTTAAGTTGGTAACTAGTGTAGTTAAATGCATTTATTATATCCTAATTCTATTCTGTGATCTTATGATTATTGTGTTAAACAGTAAGACACTGTAATTATTTATGGGGCCAGCATTTCCATTATAATTTTCTGCAATTTCAGTCTGTATCCAACTGTTCAGTATGGTAACCACTAGCCACATGTGACTATTAAATATTTGACCTGTGGTTAGTGTTGATTTGATTATATTTCATTCCATTGAAGTTTGAATCCTTCCAGGTTAGTGGCTACCATATTGTAATATAGTGTTCTATACTAGAGAATCTAAGTACTTCTGGGCGTTTTATTTTGTTTTGAAGATTTTGGGATTTTTTTTAAAATATGTAATATTTAAAATCACTTATCCTGTAAGTGAATATAAGATAATATATGAGTTATCTGAACTTATGTGACCATTAACCAAAAGGTTGTACAGTTTAATAGTTATTCTATCCAGTAAATATTTCCTAAATAATTCCTGTTCAAGTGAGTCATTTTGTGGCACTTGGTTTCCTTAATAATATTGCAAAGGGAAAAGATGCCTCAGCATCCCTTCTATTACAGTCAAACACATTTTCAAATCCTCTTGTAATTGTTATTTGTACTCTGGTAAGACATGACCTGTATAAAGATATTTACAGTAGTAGTATCTTGTGCTAATAAAAGTTGAGCCAGTCCTCCAAAAGTGCTTTCAAATAGCTTACATGTTGCTCCCATATATAATTATTTTTAGAGTTTGCATTGTTTTTGTTTTTAGCTACCAGGTGCAGAGTACTGAAACATTTAAAAGTAGAAAATGCACCAATTGTAAACCGCTTTGACTATGCACAGTGTAAGAAGCTGAACATGGATCAGGTACTAGACCAGATACTAAGGATGCCTCCTGAGAGAAACCGTATCATATACCTTCGCCCCATGCAGCAGGTAACAAGCTCTGCTCCTTGCTGGTGATACACATGTATTTGTTGATTTAGTCTTCAACCTTTTAGACTTGGCATGGATTCATTGCTCAGTCATATTAGTGATTCCTTACATCGCCATAGTTTTTTTTAACCCAGCTATTCTCTTGCCAATTTTATTAAAGTTTCTCTTCTAGATTTTTGTAAGTTTTTAGCAAGTTATTTAACAAGCATTATTCAGGCTTTTTTATTTTTTAAAAGTTGTTTATAGCTAAAACAAATATTCAGGTATCAAATTACTTGATTCAAATTCTGACTTTCTGACCTACAGCAGATTTCTTAACTTTATGTCCTAATTTCTTCATCTGTAAAATTAGAATAAAATAATATACCTAAGGTTATTGCAGTGTTTCAACTAATATATATAATATGCTAGAACCATTGTTGTTACAGTTATAGCATCATATTGCATCATTTTGGCCAAACTGCATATAAAACTGCTTGATTCCAGAAGAGTTTAGAGAAAGTACTAAACAAATCTTGGACTCACTGTATGAGCCATGCCACAAAAGGGTCAGTTAAGCCATGGAGATGGCAGCGTAGAATTGTTACAGCTACAGAGAGGGGAGAGAGTGTTGTATGAGAAGAAAGCAACGCCCATTAAGGAACGCTACAAGGAGGCAAGAACTGTGTTCTGTCTTTAAGAATGGGCAGTGATCTGGTTAAGGACTTAGGATTCTGTCCATTCACATTTCTTTAGTGCAGTCCGTACTGGGACCTGTAATCCTCAGAAGTGGATTCTGAACTGATTGAGATCAGCTACGCGAATCAGGGTTCTCTGGCTTACCAGGTGCGTCTTAAGCCCAGCATGGTAAGCTGTTTAGGGCTGAATATGACTGTGCAATTTTCAAATCAGCCAGATTTCAAAGCTGAGGGGCCCCAGGAAAGATTCTTCAAGCTGTATAAGATCGGTTTTTAAGATTTACTTTCCTTTTCCAGAGACCTCTTTATGTTGTCTTCCCACAGGTGGACACACTAACTTTGGAGCAGAAACTATTTAGTGGTCCCTATCCCTACCACATCTGTATCATCCATGAATTTAGTAACCCTCCCAATGTGCGGAATAAGGTGCGCATTCGCAGCTGGATGGACACTATAGCAAACATCAATCAGTAAGTAACTGCACGGCCCTCTGACAAAGGTCCTTTCAGTCATTTTATGTAACGGGGGCTCCCAGAAGCAAATGCCAGTTATTTCTTAAATGATTCCATCCAAGCTTTTCAGGCATGCTTGAATGAACATATAGGAAAAACTGAGGAAAATAACAACTAAAGAGCATAAATGTATACATGTATGTAACTTTTTATTTCCAAACTAGAGAAACTAAGAGCAGACTACATGTACATTTGACTTTACATTGTGGAGTATGAGAGATCAAGTTAAACATCTTAAGACAATGATGTTTTACATCATCAAAAAATTGAACTGTGTATTTGTTACATAAACTTGTTAAGCACTCTGTGTACACAAGACATTTGCTTAGAGGACGGCTTGCTTTCTTTGACTGATATGATTTTGAAGATGGTAAAGAAACTTTGATCTGAGGAGACACATCTCTATTTTGAGTAAATGGAGGCCATTAGATTTAGTATTTTTCTGAAATGTTTTATAGAATGTGGGGCTGAAACAGTCTTGACTGTTTCTTTGAACCACATTCCCTAACATTTTCAGTTTTAAAATTTCATTTTCCTTGCTGCCTTTAGAGAGCTCATTAAGTATGAATTCTTCCCTGAAGCCACTCGAAGTGAAGAAGACTTAAAGAAGTACCCTAAGTACCCCTGGGGGCGAGATATCTACACTTTAGAGGGTGAGCATTTACCATTGATCGGAAAGCTAAATAACTCTGACTGGACAGAGAGACATATCTTAGAGAAAATATGAATGGGAATCTTAGAATTCATCAGAGTAAATGTGTGATGTGAACACCTGTAAGAAACGAACCTGGTAAACACTGGTCTGCCTGTATGTCTTTTTCATCCAGAGAATACACTAGTGTCTTGGTTGATGAACTGAATTGGACAAGAACCTAGTCAACTTTCGCCTAAGGTCAGCATTGAACCTAACCATCGAATCAGTTCGGTTCTTCTCCAACTCAGTTTGTGACCAGAATCATAGAATTAAGTTTGTGAACCACGGTATCACTGTAATAAATAGTAGCTTAAAATTGAAAATTGCTATGATTTGAGATTGGGAAGTGACTTGAAAGCACCTGACTCGGTTTCTCTTTTACATTTTATGTTCGGTTTAGAAAGTACTACAGGGTTTGGTCCGTTCAGTACCACTGCAGGAGGAGCATCCTTATATCTGTGTTTGTATTTTAGGTGTTGTTGATGGAGCTCCATATTCAATGATTTCTGACTTCCCTTGGCTGAGGTCACTGCGGGCAGCAGAGCCCAACAGCTTCGCTCGATACGATTTTGAAGATGACGAAGAAAGTAATTATGAACTGACTTGACTTCTTTGCTCTAGCTTGAGTATATCCTACTATGTTAATTACTGATACTTTGAAAATTCAGAGCAGCACAGCTTTTAAATGATTTCCGTGGGCTGGGGCTACAGCTCAGCAGCACAGCGCCTGCCTGGCAAGCATGAGGTCGTGAGTTCACTCCCCGGTACCAAAACAATAAAAATAAAAAATAAATGATTTCCACATAACCTATATCCCTCCTTTACCCCCCAGAAAGCTCTGAATTTGTACTGGGGATATGTGTTGGGAAGGATTCCTTCAAACATGTTTTTCGTATTTTATTATCTTTTGTCTTTTTTTAATTGGTGCTGGAGACTGAACTCAGGCCTCATACATTCTACCACTGAGCTACACCCCAAGCCAGTGCAGCTAAATATTTATAATCTTGCAATTATTGTTGGAGAATTTAGAATTTATCAACAGTATTATTTCAGAATTTTAGAATTTATCAACAGTGTTGCTCAGAATTGTTCTAGTTGTACAAACTATTCTCCTGTTATGTAGAGGTTTTATAAGGAAATGAATTTTATGAACTACATGCAGATGACGTACCACTTTGGCATATCATTTTTACCTAGGGTTTTCATCATGTCTGCTATCTCAGGCATCAAACATGGTATAAAAGTATAAAATGATGAGAACCCATTCCATGAGGTATTCATGCATCAGCCGCATTATGTTAAAGTGTGTAGGAATATCTCATGAGCCTGCTTATCTGAGTCATTTCCCAATTGATTCTGATTATCACACATCTCCCCTTCTCCTTCTCATTTGCAAGGTACCATCTATGCTCCTCGAAGAAAAGGACAGCTGTCTGCAGATATCTGTATGGAAACAATAGGAGAGGAAATCTCAGAGATGCGTCAGATGAAGAAGGGTGTGTTTCAGCGAGTAGTGGCAATTTTCATCCACTATTGTGACGTCAATGGAGAGCCAGTTGAAGATGACTACATTTGATTGGTCCCTGCTCCTTGCCAGGTATTCCGGCAGAAAGCAGCTGCACTCATTCAGCTGCCGGAATACCCCACAGGGACTTGGGACTTGAAATTGGGAGGCCCTGGCTCAGTTTGGAATATAGGAAATGTACAAGGAGCGTTGAAATTGTATACGAAGATATGTACATAAACAGAATATGCAAAGACACTTCCTAAAGTACAAACTTTATATCATATGTTTATACAGTTTAATTTAAAAATCTCATTAATGAAGGCTTATAATTTGAAAGAGTTCATTTTGTTCCATTTTTCCTTAGGTCAAACGGTATCATTTTTTGACTTGAATCTCCATTTACTATACCCTTAATAATTACCATCACCCCCTTAAACCTGTGCCTTTTTCTTCTCAAGCAAAACTGTTTAAGTAAATCTGATGGAAATTGATTGTGTTTTGTGTACTTTTTTTGTTGTTTAAAAAAAAATACCAACTAAATTGTATAGTCAGAAAAGGCTACATGTTTCTGTACAAAGAATGTAGTTCCTTTTTTTCTTCTTGGTATTATAGTTGCCATGTTTCTTTAAATAAGAACTCATGAATTTGAGGGGGAAATGGAAAGTTTCCAAAGCATTTGTAGTTATTTATTTCCACATTCAATTGTGAATATGCTTTACCTTGAATATAAAAATAAAAGTTTATTAAAAACTTTTTTCTTGCCTTGGATCTAAATCTTTCTTTTTAAGGAACAGTTGCAAATACTGTACAAAAAAGCAATATACTGTATTGTGTCTGAGATTCCAGTGTTGTCCAGTTTCTTGTATCTAAAATTCTGTGACTGTAAGATGTTGAACTCCTACAACTCAGAATACTGGAATCAGAATACTGGAATCAATAGTTATGCAGTCTCAGATGGCCTTTTTCCTTTCTGAAGGAGGGATGTCGACCATCATGATGTGTGTTCTGATGTACGTCACGAGCAAAAGCTTTCGAACAGTGCCTGCATTTGTCATGGCTTTGCCACTTGCAAGCTGAGAGACCTTAGCAAATTAAACTAAAGGTCTTAAGAAAATTCTGTAAAAGCTTTCCAAATGGACCTGAGGAATTACTATCTATATAAGGTGTGTAGGTCCTGCAGTATTTGGTCAACCCTTCACTTACGGGAAATTAATAGAAGCCCAGATTGCCCATACTAAATCCTGTGTGCTCGGTCAGACAAGAATCCTTCCCACAACACTGCCTCTGTTGTTAATGGTAGAAACGCAAGGAAACCAACACAAAAGTACACAGATAATCAGTATCTTTCTTTAAAGGTCTCATTCTGAGGTTTTTAAAACTTTTCCTATTACATGAGGGGGTATAAATCAATTGATTATTACATTGTTTTTAATTCAGCTAACTTTTCTACTTAGAAGAGTGGGTGCCACTGTTAAGATTATAAGTAGCAGAAAATACAGAATATTCTAGATACTTTATCTGGAATCCTGAACCCTTAACCAGTCTAACCCTGGTTTTCTCATTGTAACCATACAATCATCCAAACAATGCTTGTGTTGGCCACAAAAGGCCGCTGCTTTTTAACTAATTCTTGATTTAACCGGCTCACCTTCTAACCCAAACTATTAGGTAACTAGAACAGGAAGCGCAAAAATGATTATAAAGATACCAAGGCTGGACAACTCAAAACTTGAATGCCCACTTTGATAGGCATTTTCCTTATGAATTAGCTTGTTCATGATGATATCTCGTCTCACTTCAGAGTACTTTCAAAGTCACCCTTGACAAGATACGGTCATCCAGTGTCTTCTTAGCTCATTTTGAGATATTTTCCTTATGCACAGCATTCAAAACCTTCAGACACCTTTGGTAAATGTGTGTGGAATGAATGACTGGGCAGTGATTGCCTTATAGCAGGGTCAGTGAACTTTCTGTGTAGAGCCAGGTAGTATTTTGTGCTGAATGGGCCACAGGTTTTCTCTGGGACAGCTACTCTAATGTGAAAACCATAGACAATATAGATAAATGAACGTGGCAATGTTGCAGTAAATTTTATCCATGAACATAAGTTTGAATTTCACATGATTTTCACATGTCACAGAATATTTCTCTTGATTTTTTTCCCCAGGCATCATAAAGTAGAAACCATTGTGAAGGCTGAATACACCAGCTCTGGCCCCCAGGCCACAGTTTCCCACACCTGCCAGAGGCAACTGTGTTGACCTATTTGTCTATTCAGTGAGGCCACATGCTTGTCTGCCACTGTTCAAAAGGTCATTAGCAGCATTTCCTGGATAACCTATGACTGCCTTAGCATAACTATTTAAGTGAGTCTTGTATATCATGCTGCTAGATGTGGGACTAAGGCTTTTCCCAGATAACAACTGGCACCATAGTCATTGAATTGGCTTCATAGATCAAAAGACCTGGGTTCAGATTCTGACATTCTCATACAATTGCTGGGTGACCAAGAGACAAGTCACTACCCTATCCTGGAGCTTCAATTTCCTTGTCTATATGATGGTAACAACTAATGTCACAATGGTGAGCTATAGTAAACTGCCCAATGTCATGCAGTGGAGGTTCAAGGTATGAATGGAAAACACTGAGTGTTTATATTTTTTAAAATGTATTAGAGTGAAAGATACACTGCCATCTAAATCCCTCAAAATACTACACTTTGAACGCACTTATACCATTATCCTTGCCACATTGTGAAGCAGCTCTGTAGTCCTCTTTTGTGACTGTCTTCAGTAGCACTGTTATGGCGGTCCCAGACCCTGAATCAAATTGTTTACCTTTCCCCGTCATTTTGACTTTGGAGAAGACCCAGAGTCACACAGTGCCAATGAGAGTAATGTGGATGAAGACACACTGTAATGTTTCCAAACTCCTGTCTTTCTGCTGGATGGCACTTTACAGCAGCATTCACCGTAATTTTTATCACGCTTCAAAAGGCTATGAAAGAGAACTTCCAGAACTGCTTTAGAAAACAGCAAGAATGATGAGCTGTGTGCTCAAAGCAAAGGGAAATATCTCGAGAATTAATGGCAATGTGTGTTTGACTAATTTTTTAAATTTAAATTCATTTTTATCATACCTCATAGCACTTCATCTGCAATTTTCCTCATTATAAAAGGCAAGGCTTTTCTGAACTAATCTTTCCACAGTTTGTCCCTTAGATCAAATCCCAGGTTGGATGAAAAGAAGCAGAACTGTGCAGCCATGCAAAGGCAACAATAACACGAAAGCAGACCCGCTCTGTAATTCAGGCTGACCTTAAACTCACTATGGGGCCCAGGCTGGCTTTGAACGCATGGTGATCTTCCTGCCTCAGCATCCCAAATGCTGGGATTACAAGCATGTACCACCACCACCCCCAGCCAAAAGCTGGCTTATTTTGAAGGTCATGACTGAATGCTTTCCATAGCTCCTCATAGAGATGCTTTCAAACACTTGCGATCAGTATGTGCCCCACCGTACTGCAGGATAAACTAGGGTTTAGCAGACTGTTAAAAGCATGCATCTATAGATGATTAGAAGCAGGATATCATCAGTCCCTCTCAGTAGGAAGAGGCTGAGTGAGGCCCATTTAAAGATGGACTTTTCCCCAGCCAGAGAGCTGCCAAGTCAGAGAGTCTGCTGCCCCTGAAACTTGAGGCCACTGCGGCTGACCTTCATTTCATGTGGTTTAGCACATTCCCGGACTTTCTGTCAGGCCTCAGCTGCCCCACTCAGACACGATATGTGGCTAGAATATTAAAAAATAAAAATAACATTTAAAATCACGAAGTACACAGTATTTATAGTACAGAATGCATACATTGGAACTGGAAAGGATTTGTGTTCGTGGGGAATGATGCTTAGGGTAATTTGAAAAGGCAAGGTATAGATTATATATAGCATCATTTCTATAAAAGAATAAAACAAGACCATATGTTTTGACACATACATTTATACATAATGTCTAGAAAAAACTCTTGACTAGTGTAAGTCAAATGATAAGAGCAATTATTTCTGGAGAAGGGAGAAGCATTGAGCTAGAGTCAAGGGGTATTTTGTAATTGGAAATTATTATACTGGGAATGGTTTGCATATCATTTGTGTCAGTTCTGCATAGCCTAAAATGTTTAATTTGTATATTTTGAATATGAGTTTAGAGAAGCGGAGGAAGAGAATGCTTTGTTAGAGTGGAGGGACTGACTTAACTGTTTAAGTGTTTTTCATCTGCCTTCTGCCCCATCAAGTAAGCTCTACACACTTGGACAAATGGCTTTCCCCAACAGTCTTTTTCTTCTATAAAATAACATCAACAATCCCTCCCCACAAGCTGTTGTGAGAGGCTCAGAGATCTTGTGAAAGCGCAGAGGAACTACAGTGGTTTCATACTTACTGGGACTGATGAAATCACGTGCAAAGTGTTCCCACCGGAAAACACCCGGAAGTCAAAGCATCTTGGGCAGGGGCAGCTCCCGGCGTGAGCAGCCTTCCACGATGGGACCCCCAGCTTGTGGTTTCTTTGGCTCACACATCTGGTTCTCACAGTCTGTTGCTGAGCAGTATCAGTGCCAAGGGCTCTCCCTGCTGATCAATCACCAACCTGAATGCCTTCATTATTTAAATATGGAGGTTGAGGCTCAGAAACAAAACAAAACAAAACAAAACAAAACAAAACAAAACAAAACAAAACAGCAAGAGGGTGGCAGGGTTCAGACCAGAATAGGCATGTCTGGAGTTCCTCTCCAGCTCCCAAACTGATGGGAAGGGAAAACACCTGAGCAATACCTGGGCCTGTGAGGAAGGGCAACGTGTGTAATGTGTTCTCTCCTAGCAGAGCCACGGGCCAATGTTAAGTCAACCCTGATATTGAATGCCACAGGGCAAACGTAAGACTGGATCTTCAGAATCAGACCACCTGTTTCACATTCCAAAGTCACACTTCGCAGGTGTCTCACCCTGGGCCAGGCCCCAGTGTCTCAGCTGAGCAGTTTGCTCATCAGTAAAGTGGGGGTCATTGTGGTACCTATCTTATCATCACAGAGTTTTATGAGACTAATTATGGAATCAAAAGAGACATTCCATGTAAATCACTTGACCACAGTACCTAGCAAAAAGAAGCTCATTAACTGGTAGCTTCCTTTATCATTATTAGCTAAGCTTCCTTCTGGGAAGAGCTGAAAGAACAAGGACAGGGAAGGGGATACATAATCAGGTTGATTACAGCAGTAGTTCAAAATTTAAGCAGACTCACTTTCCTAGTCTCTCTGTTTCCAAAAGTGTGAAATGCTCCTTGTGCTTAAATCCCATGCACTTCTAAAGTTTGGAAGTTTATTTCTCCTGTAAATTTCTTTCTAATGGAGTCCTGGTGGCGGGGCAGATGCCTCTAACAGTTCCTGATGTTCCACAGAGCCCAGGATAAGGTCTAAATGCTGAGTTAGAACTTGATGGCCTTGTTTTGTTTTTATTTGTTTATCTCTGTGGCTTCTTTCTATTTACGGTAAGTAAAATTGATTTTCTATTTTGGATTTAATATTTCCTCTTTAAAAATTGTGTTAAGTGAAAACTTGAATTGACTTCAATAAAGATATTAAGTAACTAACCCTATAGACAGAACACAAATTTGGCTAAACTAATGGTGACCCCTGGTAACCAATGTTGGAACACTAGAATCAATGACTCCACCATCTCTGTGATGGGCCCTGTTCTAAAAATGTGACACGTGAGGCAAATGATGGTAGAAACCCAACACAACGGTCTGTCTCATCATACCCAGGCCTTCAGATTCATCCCTGAATTGTTTCATTTCAAACTGAATACTCTGCCTCAGTGGTAGAAGAAAGATAGTGAATTTTGGTGGAGAGAGGTAAATCTATTTGCCTTTGTTTTCCTCTTCTAGATGGAGTGTTACAAGAAAGATTTATACCACAGCAAAGCAGAGTCATAGAGCACTAGAGAAAAGCAGCTCTGATCTCGTACCAAAGAGAAATACAGCACCAAACAGATAAATGGGTAGACAACACAGCACCAAGAAGACATTATTATTTTGTTCTCACTTGAAGACAATATTAAAAGCAATGTAGTTTCCCACTCCCTGGTCTTTCCCTAGGCCCCCTCCCTCTCCCACCCTCATGCCTACCCCGTATTCCCCAGATAGATAGCATTTTGCTTCAGGATAGAGCAAGTTAGCAGCATGGAGATGTTGGTGAGCTAGTAAAATTCTAGAAAGAAAGGTTTTTTTTCAAACACATCCTTGGTTGTCCATGGAAGGAGTGGGTTTATTTCTTTTGCTTCCTAGCTGCTAATGGTGAGGGCTGGAATGGGAGTCTGAGGGCTGGACCAGGTGAAGAAGCACAGTGAATCCCCTCTTGACCAGGTATAGAGTCTGGCTGTGGCATTCATCACCCCAGTGACTGCCAAGGCCAACCTGTAGGTGTGGCTGCAGCCACGTCCTCCTCTGCCCCAGGAACGACTCTTCTAGATAGTGCCAGCTTGGCACCGAAGATTTTCTCCAGCCTTGGAAAGCTAGAAATCTTTCTTCTGAGTCTTCCATACACAGGTTGGATTTTGGGAAGATGCAGTTTTAACTACTGCCAGGGTAGCATAGCAGCTGCACAGACAGCACAAGTCTGATCCTGTCCTGTGAATTTCCAGGGAGGATATTTGATGTATCACAATGTCATTCCAGCCCTAGGACAAAAAGACAGCAAAGCATGCTTATGAAGCTCTCTTCTACAAAAGAGGCTGCTTTCTCGACAATGAAGAATGGTACTATTTCTGCAGTTGCTGTCCTTTTCTAGTTCCATACGTCTGTGACCTCTGCAGGTACCGATCATAATCCAGTTCCCAGAAGCATGTCCACCAAGTCAGGAGGAGTCCTGGGAGAAGGTGAGATTTCATTTTTCCACCTGTGTTTTAATCTTTGAGTCCCTATTGAATCCAAGTTGCCACTCAGTACAGGAGATTCGCCACTGAGAAATAAAATGTCATATAAATAGATACGCTTGCTAAGCTCTGGGAGAGAAGTATTTCATAGGATGAAATCCTACTGTGTATATGCATGTGAGTGTGCACACCTGGATTAAAACATATGGTCTCTCAAGGTGAGGTGCTGAATGAAGTTCTCCAGGGCCTCAGAGCACTAAGCACCTCCTACAGACTGTAATCTGCTTTCTGTCTCTGTCTTAGTCCTGCCCTAAGAAGTGCTGGAGGAGAGCAGAGACCAGATTCAGACAGCACATGGAGAACAGTGGACCTCCAAAGTCGTTATCCTCTGCCTTCTGCCTGAAAAAGTGGAGAGAGGGAGTGACCTCTAGGGAGGGATGATAGTTCTCAGAAGAGGGAGGGCCTATTGGTGTGGAGACAACCCACCCTCAGTGTGCCCAGGACAGTAGATGGCCTAGGACACGGGGTGTTCAGCACTTACACCAGACACTAGGCCACTCGTGTCTTCCATGCGGCCTAACTATTCCTTCACACTACAGCTGAGGACAAAAGGAAGAAGGATGGCCCATGAGTTGAATCCTGACCTCATGGATGGAATGAGGATTAAGGAGGCAACTGTGGCTTCTGAGGTCACCGAGAAAGAAGGAACAGATTAAGTAAAAGAGCAAGGACAGCCGGTGAGATCTGAACTGGTACCTCTTTATCCAGTGGTGTATGCTACCCATGCGCCCAAGCCCCACTTATCTTCTTGCTGCATCTATTTAGGGACCAGAAAGTCATCTTTTCTACTGGGTTTTTATCAGAAAAAAAATGCCCCCAGAGTCTCAACTTGGGGGGATAATTTGCACAAAATAAACAAACTTGGGGCATAATGGCTTTGCAATTGAAAGGGAAGCATCTTATTAGGAGTTCAGAGGGAATGAGATGCTTCACAGGAAGGGGCCAATGACATTACCGAAGAAAGAAAGTTAACCCGTGGTTATGTCTTTGCCCAGAGCAGAAAACAGTCCTGCCTGGCACAAGTACTGCTCAGTACAGGCTCTGAATACCCTGACAGGCATCCCATGACAGTAACTCAGTTTCCATCCCAAACTGCACATTGTAACATCATTCTCCATCAGCATTCTCAGGAAATGGGCCTTTCCCCATGGTCACGAGGGAGGGAGAAGTGAATCAATAGTCATTCCAAATGACCCTTCTGCCAGCAGGCTGCTAAGAAAATCACAGCTTCAACTTCACACACACACACACACACACACACACACACACACACACACACATACATGCTGTAAAGATGCTTTCTGGCCATTGATCTAAAGCCAAAACCTAGGCAGAATTTCCAATCTGAAGAAAGAGAAGAAAAGTGCTCATGGCTATAAAACAAGAAACTCGATGTCTCCCTTTTCAGTACTTCATTGTTTCTTAGCATTGACATCATCCTAATTCATCTAGAGAGCACACTCACAAGAAAATGACCAGAGCAGAGAGGAAATTGGAGATGTT
>RJWT010004170.1:0-34169 GCA_004365215.1 Cuniculus paca | reverse complement strand
ACCTCTCTGTAAAGCAAATACTTTTAGGTTCAACTGTTAATGTCAAATCTCAGAAACCCTAAAATAAAGAGGGACAAGAGGGAAATGTAATGTGTGAATCAGGTTTGGATTTTAATTTAGACTTAAAATTAGCAATACTAAGAGCTGTAAAAGACATTTTCAGAATACTTTTGGAAAGTTATTGTTTGGGCTAATTAGGTTTATTTTGAACCACTATTATTTTTATAAGATGTGAAGTTACTTGAGTTACAAAAATGAATGCCTTTATTTAGGATATACACATTGAAATTGATTAGTTTTGAATGATGACAAATACACACACATGTATATGCTTATCTGTATAGATTAGCATATGCACAAGATTAAAACTTTTAATACAGAAAGAACTAGACCAATGAACATTTATTATTTCAATTTTTCTGTACTTTGGAATGTTTGAAATTGGTGCATTGAAAAGTTATAGAAAATGGCACATAAATTGTTAACAATATATGCTTTGGAAATGGACAGATTATTTCTTTACGTTTGGTTTGATTATGAAATTGATATGGACTTCCATCATTGTGCTCTTGGAAGCTATTTCCCTACTTTTACCAAATCATTTAGAGACCTTGAAATGCATTTCCTGACAGGAACAAAAGTACAGGCAGTTGACATGTGACTCAACGAAGAATCTGGCAGCTCTCATCATTTTCCCTCTTTTATTTCACATCTTTTCCCTCTTTCTTTTATCTAGATGGCTTTTGCTCTCTAAGGGCAAAAGATTCCAGACATCCTTATTCCCTTTCACTTCTCACTGCTGGGTCTAATTACCTGTGTGGTACCTGTGAATGTGAAACCAATGGCTTTAAAAACTGTTCCTTCAGGCGAACAAAATAGGAAAAGAGATAAAGTGCCACAGTGTTTTGCTTTCACTCAAGCAATGTAAACCTTACCACAGTCACTTTCTAATCATATGATAGCTCAAGTGACTGCATTCCTACCACAGTGAAGTGTAATCACTTGCTCTAGGTCTCTCTCCCATCTCTCTCTCTCTCTTTCTCTCTCAACTCACCCAGCCATACATTCTATGGTAATGAATGATTTTGCTGAAGCTTGCTTTTCTGCTTTGGACCATTTAGACACTGTTGCCACTTGTATTAAATACACTGTTGGTTTTCCTTTCTTGGTAAACTTAAAATATCTTCTCGTTGTTTCATTTTCATGCTGACTTGCTCCTTAAATATCTAATTAATTTACAGAGCATAGGTTTTAAATTTGGTAGACAACTGGCCAATATATTTAAATGTGGTTTAGGAATTAGCAGGGAGGGAACTCATAGGTCAGAAATAGTTCCTGAGAAGAGTCTAACTCATTAAAGTCAGTTTCAAGTATATGAAATCATAGGCAAATGGACTCAAAGATTATAAGCTATTGAATTTACCTTGTTAACCTTAATGTAGTTATAGGAGTTATGCTCAAGAAAAATACTTTTATCTGATTTTTGAGAAAAAGTTAAGTGAGGTAAATTTCTACAAACTAGAACAGGTAGAGACTATGCAAAAATGGTTTTTATGATCACAAAATTGTGACTGTTAATACTTTTTTCAGTCCAAAAGTGAGAGCTTTGTATACGTTGTTCTATATGCTTTTGTGACCTCAGGTGGAGATAATATTTTCTTTTTGCAGTTATAATGACATAGAAAGCTATTAGTTGTGTTTACCCTGGATTTATTTATGAGTTATCAGAATCCGAGATTTTTCCTAGCTTTAAAAAGGCTGGAATTGTCTTTATGTATGCATCCTTATACTTTTAAGAGAGCCCTTTAAAGTAAATACTTTGAAAATAAGAATATTTTCAGCATATTTTTTTCAATATAGGGATTGAACTGTTTCTCAGATGTTTTCCAATGATATATTACCATCAACTTTCCAACTGAAGCAAGCTTCACTTTTTCAGTGAAATTGCCTAAACTAAAAAATTCTAATATGAATCCCCATTTCTTTAGCAGAACCCCAATTCATATGTTCACAACATTAAGATCCTTGAAGTATATTACCTTTAAACTGTTCATTTTGCACAATAATATGTATTCTGTAACAATATCAGATGATTTATTTATGATTATTTTGAATATTTTAAAAACAGAGATTACACTTCAAGTTTAAATGATTTTCTAGTTGATAGTCTATTTTCATGCTATGACAATTATGACAATTTACATCACAGTTGTCAAACTATTTATTTTGATGATCATCTTTTCTAGGAATTCATATATGTTAATAGGTAAAAATTGCACAAAATTGCATGTTATTTATAACTTTATATAATACAAAGCTTTAGAGTACATAAATAAATACATATATAGAGGAATTGCCAGATGGATGACTGAAATAAATACACCTCAAATTTTAAATAGTACTTTCATCCAAGGACAGATAATACTTAAGTAATGGTGAATGTTATGGATGTCTTGTTGCTAAGTTGACAAGGGGTGGATTGTTATGGTTGATACATTGTGTCAACTTGAGAAGTTTAGAAGTTTAACTCAGAGACTCAGCAGGGAGCCAGGGTTCTTACTTTGTAAATATCCTCATCCTGTGCAAAGGAGGGCAAGGACATTTTGTGAGTGCCACACACCTCCTAAAGGAGGGGTGGTGGTGGCCTGTGTATAATACAAGGGAGGAGAAGAGGCTTGTTTTGCCCTGTTTTGCTTGCTGCTGCCTTGAAGTGTTGCCCCCGTGCCATGCCACCCTGCCTTGGAGCCAGCTGATTATGGACTGAAATCTCCAGAAACTAAATAAACCTTTCCTTGGTTCACTTTGGGTGTCAGGTGTTTTGTCCCAGTAAAGAGAGAAAAGTAACCAAGACAGAATTTGGTACCAGGAGTGGGGTTGTTGCTGTGACTGTACCTGACCATGTGGTTCAAGAGCCTTTGAAAATGGCTTGTGAGAAGAGCTTGGAAAAGTTTGGGAATGTCACCTGTATGCATAGAGCTAGCACAGCTTAGGCTATTCTGTAGGGGAGATTCTGGTCAGAGTGCAGGAGACTAGAAGGTTTAGAAAAAGACTGCCAGTAAGGACCAGGCTCAGGAGGTTTCTGTTGGCAAGAAGGACAGCAGTGGGTGCTGGACTCCACATGATGTGTGTTATGGCTTGGCAGAAAGTTTGTCTGCATTTTGCCCGTGTCAAGAGATTTTGCCTGAGACTAAGGTTAAGGACAGTGGACTGATTAATCTGGCAGAAGAAATTTCAAGACAGTTGAATGTTGAGGCTGTGGCATGGCTATTGTTGGGGGCTTTTAGCCAGATTTATACCATGAATCAAGAGCAAAGAGCCTGGAAGGATGATTTAAAACACTGCAAGTTTGGCCAGAAAGGATGCTCCAGTAAAGCTGTGGTCTGTAAAGATAGAGCTGAGACCTCAATTGCTAAGAAGGAACAGAGAAATAGAAAAGATGGCCTGCAGGTATTTCAAAAAGCAGCAAGTCTCAAACCTTTGTGGCTTCCAAATTGCAAAAGTGAAATACTTTGCTTTGAGGAGAAAGCCTCAGAGCACCATGTTCCAGAATGGTGACAGGCCCCATGAAGTTCCAGAATGGCGGCGGCATAGAAAATCTGTTCCTCAGAATCAGGTTCAGAGTGCCTAGTGATCCAGGCACTTGACCCCTACAGCCAAGAGAGAGGAAAGGCTGGCTATTGCTCCAGTTGGCAGCAGACCCTGGCAGCATCCACGTGGCACTAGTTTTAGGTGCATGCAGAATGCACAAGCTCTGAGGTTAAGGCTTCCACCCCAATTTCAGAAGGAAATCAGTATGGAGATTCGTCAAAAAACTAAACCTAGAAATTCCACTTGATACACTTATTCCCCTTCTAGGTATCTCCCCCAAAGAGTTGAAGATATCGCACTACAGTGATAATGCATGTTTATGTTTATAGCAGAACAACTTATAATAGCTAAATTCTGAAGGCAGCCCATATGTCCATCAATAGATAAATGGATTAAAACAAAGTATTTACACACAATGGAGTACTGCTCTGCCATAAGGAGAGATAAACCTGAGCCATTTGTAGGAGAATGGATGCACTTTGACACAATAGTGTTAGGTGAAGCAAATCAGACATGCAAGATTAAATATCACATTGCTTCTCTTATTTGAGAAAGCTACTGTAAATCAAGAGCAAAATGAAAGATAAGAAGAAGTATGGAGCTAGTTCTCAAGGAGGAAGCAGATCAAGAGATGTAGGGAGGGGGAAGGAGGCAAGGGATAAAGGATTTATAAAGGAATTAGGATGCACTATTTTTATAAACCAAGTCCCACAAGGAATGTAAACATTGTGTACTGTAAACATGTACCAAGCAGAGGAATGAAAAGAGGGGTGAAGAATGGAGCCAGGGAAAACAAAAAGGAATGAGAAAAGGAATTTGGATATGTAATGTGCCATGTTTCCACAAGGAGTATAAATATTAGGCATTACATACATGTACTAGTAAATTAAAATAAAAGTAACACCAAGAAAATTGAATCACCAAGTTCAAATGGGTGAATCGTAAGGTAATATAAATTATATATCAAATATGCAAAAAATACAGAGATTTCAGGCATCAGACATATGGAAATTATGATCAATAAAATGTTTGCATTACATTTTTATATTGCCTCATGGAAGTAAAATATGTTTTCTCATTTTAGCTCAGAGACAATCAGGAGAAAAAGAAATTAACTGCATAAAGGGATAAGGGCAGTTGTCAATATAGCTCAAATTTGTACTGTCTCCCTTTAAAAATCAATGACATACATTGATATTCTTTTAAATGTATGAAGTTCATTTAAATTTAAGTTGGGAGCAATTAAATACTCCATAATTCTCCAACTATGTTTTCAGATTAGTAGTTGTTTTTGTTTGCTTTCAAATAACAGTGAAGAAAAAAGTAAAAAAAGTTGATCTTACTTCCACAAAATCAAAACTTTGACTCCTTTAAATTCCTTTTCATTATAGGACATTTCTCATAGTTCTTTTCCAATAAGACTTTGATTATTTGGATCACCCCTGTTCAATTTAGCTGTTCAACTTGAATGTCTATTTTTATTACATTTCTATTCTATTTTATTCAATGAAAGATGAAGTTACATAAAAGTTTACTATTCAGTGATTATCTCTGATGAAAGCAACCTGATTAAAAATACTTCTCAGAAATTAGGATGACACTGTGTCCTTTGTGCACATGTCTGTACTAGTTTACTTTGCTGGGAAGATGACTTGATGTGCATTATGTGCAACCTGCTTTTCAGGTAATTACAAATCAAGACATATGTCTTTGCAATAGAAGAAACCTAACTGCCATTTCAAGCATTTCTCTGTCCCTGCTTAGTTAATTCACTTACATAAAGATCCCATTAAAAGTCATTTTGAATAGCGCATCTTGCTGCTATGTCTTCTTTTTACTGAGCATTTTTCTTCTGAAGCACAGAAATGGAAGTCTTTCATCAAACTTCTACATTTCTATATTACTCTAAAAGTGCCAGAAAGACATGGAGGAGAAAAAGAAGAAATTTCTGCACAGTATTTAAACAAGTTACATCTTGTTTGTCTTGATTTCTTTCTTTATAAATGACTTGCATACATGTATGAAAGAATAATTTAATAAATGAATATACATGTTTTAAAGTCACACACACCAAACATAGCTGTTACACATATTAAAGAGAACTGGAGCTACTTTTAAATCAGTGATTCTACTGGTTCCTAGTCTTTATAAAAAATAAAGATCAAAATTATTTAAAAATTTTACAGTTATATAACACTAATTCTTTAATAGTTAATAGATAGTTTACCAGTGCTGAACTATTTTCTTGAAACTATTTGCAATGTAACATATGAGGTCATAGTAAAAGCACAATGAAACAGTGTAGTTAATTGAATGCACTACTTTTCATGTTCAGTCTGCAACATTCACCTATTTGCTCACCCCCAGATATTTAGGCAGTGCTAGATATGAAGGATTATTCTAAGTCTTTGAATCATGTTGTCAAAGATGTTGCAGGGAAGACAGATGGTGTTATGGTAGATACATGTGTCAACTTGAGAAGTTTAGAAGTTTAACTCAGAGACTCAGCAGGGAGCCAGGGTTCTTACTTTGTAAATACCCTCAACCTGTGCAAAACAGGGCCAGCACATTTTGTGTTACACCCACCCTGAAAGGAGGTTGGTGGTGGCCTGTGTACAATATAAGGGATGGAGAAGAGGCTTGAGTTTGCTCCCTTTTGCTCTGGCTGCTGCCTTGAAGTGTTGCCCCCATGCGATGCCACCTTGCCTTGGAGTCAGCTGATTATGGAATGAAATCTCTGGAAACTGTAAGCTAAATAAACCTTTCCTTGGTTCACTTTGGGTGTCACGTGTTTTGTCCCAGCAACCAGAGGAAAGTAACTGAGACAGATGGGAAATGCTATAATAGGTATATGATGAAAGTGGATGTAAAAAGGAAGAAAAATTAATTCTAACTGATCGAATCAGAAAGAATTTTTTGAGAAAATAAGCACGTACACTCAAATAATTTCCAAGTGTGGAAAATCAAACAAGGTATACTTATTTTTTGTATTATTAAAGATGAGAAGTTGAATATGCTTGTAAAGAATAGTCTTCAATTTCACAATCTAAGCATACTCAGGTGGAGATGGTGAAGGTAAACTCAGAGTATTTTTATACCCAGCTATAGAATTTTACTCATTCTATAGTCCACAGGAAGCTAAATTTTTGTTAAAGTGTCATGGTCGCATTGTGAAGTATGTTATAAAAGCTAGACCTGAAGGGATGTACAAGAAGTTATGTTTTCAATAGTTTAAGAAACACAATAAATTATTTCTGCTGCTGCTGCTACTTCTACTACTATTGTGCTTAACTTGTGAGAATCTATTCCTAACCGTGTGGAAGGAACTCTTCCAAACTGTATAATGTAAAATCAGGTATAATCCTCACCACAATCCTGTGTGGCAAGAATTATAGGGGACAGCTAAATCTTCACATTTTCCCAACTGTTTTTCTTTCTGAAGTGCCTGTCACTTGATGCCAAACCCATGTCTCCTTCATTTTATCTCAGTCAGCTCCTGACCTTTCTCCATCTCTACCTTCTAGAGGCCAGAATTACAATCAGAAGTGCATGACTGCTTTGTATCCTTATCATTCCACAGGAACTGCCTAGCAGAATTCAACCTTGGATCTATGCCATAGTCCATATCTTTGCTCTGCAATATACAGCTGAGAACTTCTGGATTATAACATTCAAATATGTTGATGGGTACCACAGTAAGTTAAACATATAAGGCACTCAGCACCACTGACCACCTTTTATAGGTTTGTCATATAATCTACCTCATACTTGCTTAGGGACCTATTTAGAAACATTTAATTCACAAGACATCTACGCCAAAAGATAATGAACAACCATGCTACAGAATGGAATTGCTAAATCTAATTGTCTTTTTTATTTTACAATTTCCTGTTTAGAAGAAAAAAGTGCAGCCTGATGCCAGCATTCCTTGAATTTTCAGCAATGGAAAATTAATAGAAATGTCACCAATAAAGAAAGAATGCTATAAATAAAATGATTTTTTGTATCTAATGATTATTGATATGCTAGAGTAAGTGAAAATTGGTAAGAATGAGATATTTTATGGCAAACTTTGGTGGTAAGGTTAAGTCTGTAATCTATGACATCAGAAATTATTCTTGGGGTAAATGACAAGAAGTCTTGTGACTAATAATAATAGTAATAACATCATATCTAGAGATATAGACTCTGGAGTTATCAGTTTATAGATATTGGTAAAAACCATTTACATATGATGAAATGCAATTTAAATTTCCATAAATACTCTGCATTATCAAAAGTTCATTTCTGTGCTTTAAAATTAAAATTTGCTTCCTTATATACACCACCTCATAGTATTTACCTTTTTATGTTAATAGGGGACACTGTATTTATTATTTCAGAAGAAAAGCTCACTAAATCGACACTTGATCCCAGTTTTATAGCACTGATAATCATAACTCTTTAATAAAGTTGCTAGACATATTGCTTTTGCTCTTTATTTCTACTTCTGGAGGAGTTTTTCTTCATGATTATCAAATGGGTTTAAGTGCTACATAGAAAAGTATAAGAAATTTTATTCTTTAATAATTTCTATCTTCAAAAATTATTTTAAAATGATGTAATTTTCTTATTTTCCTGCAGGTAGTGAAGGTACACGCTTGAACGATGTTACTTTGGATTTACAAAGGGAGTAAGAATAAACTTTCAGAACATATTCTGTGAGTCAAGAGGCTTCTTCAGGGGCAAAAACCCTATTAGACATACATCCCACGGGCAATTGCAATATGTGTTTCATGTCGGAGAATTAATGGAAATGCCTCAGGTATTAAACTAAAAAGTGAATCATTATGTCAATTAAAACATTAATTGGGGTAATTACAAGGAGATCATAGTTTATATAGAATTTAGTTATAATTTCTACAATTATCTTCAGTTACACAGGGAAAACTAATGAAGCTGTTTATCTGAAGTATTTACCTAACTGAAAATTCTGAAGAAAGAAGAGCTACGAATATGTGCTCAAAATACACATTTGAACTGAATCTGCCACAAGGCTGGTTGTTCATGAATTTCCCTGAGGACAGGGTGGTTTGGAGAGAGCACGAGACTCCCCCAAACACAACATATCACCAAATGGAATTCTTTAATTTTTACTTTGTTTTAAATGAGTCTCATTTAAGTGTAATTGCTAAGCTCCAACTCTAACCTTCTGCAGTTGTAGAGCCAGAAGGGATTCCTGTACTTGTAAAATGTGAAATCTGGTTTCTGGCTTTCTTAATCTGAATAAATAGAATCAAATTTCACCTGCAGATCACACAAGTAAAAAATAAAACATGAAATTAAGAGGAGCACATAACACTCTACGACAAACTGTTAAGTTTCTTCTTTATATTCCTAGAAAAAACATAAGATTAGGGTTTGTCTGAATCTGTGTTTTATTTTGTTTTAGGTGGGTTGAAATATTAGTTCCAAGCCTGAACTCTGGAGCAGATTTCTTTAGTTTGGATTCAGGCTTCATGACTTACACAGCTGTGTGACCTTGGTCACGTAAGCCTCGGTTTCTTCATCTGTAAAACGAGACTGTGAAAATAATATTACTCATTCCATTGGGAAGTCATAAGGATTAAGTGTCCTAATATCTACAAAACACTAAGAATAATGTTTGATACAAATAATGTATAAATTTCAATTATTATTATTAACACAAGGAAATGGAGAATAATTCACGTTTAAGTATTAAGTCATCAGGGCTCCATGAAACAAGCAAAGGTCAGAAGAAAGTTTCTACCTGGGTATAGTCCTGCTTTTGTCTTTGTATTTGGTGGAGGAAAACTTACAGATATCCTACAGGCTCATAATGGAATGTCCCAGAAGCAGTGCGAATCCAGTAATGGCTTGTGACTTGGAATCTCTCCTTTGTTTGCTGATTTCTTTGATAATACTTTTTGTTTCTTGTTATTTAGTCTTGAGATTTCAACACATGTTGGGAATCCCAGGTGTATCTGATTATGCCTAATGATATTTCCCCATCCTGGAAGTCTCACTAAACATTCTAACAGTACTTGCATATTTGAGACAAGCTCAAAAATGTAGGAATTGAAATTAAGCACCTCCTTTCTTAAATTTGACCTATATGTTTTAGAGTGAAATAGCCAAGGAGGCCTTTCTGCATGTAGAAAGACACTAATGAGTATATAAAATTACATTCATTCACACATTTTGTCATTACAAATCAGTAATGCACTGAGCTATTTAGCATGAGTTTTACTGTCCTCAACATTTCTGCCATGTAAATTTAAAAAATCAGCAAATTTGGTAACATATCATGGTTTAATATCCTATATAAATCAATGGATTGATGTTTAAAATGTGTTTCTTCAGAGACCAGTCATATCATGTCTTTTTGCTACTTTAAGATTACCTCTTTATTTATCTCTGCTGCTAAGTTAATTATAAAAATGCTTGCTGTGAGTGATCATTTTGCTTGCCTAGTCAGCATCTTAAACTAGATTAATCTTCCAGTAGCACTTAATGGAAACTAAATCACACATCAACATGCTACAACAATATAATGATGAAACAGCAAATGAATCACTCAATTAATTCCTTGATAAATATCAAAAATATTCCTCAGTATTAATAAAGTAAGACTATGTGTTTCTACTTCCCTTTTTGTCTGGTTTTTAGAAATGGTTAAACTTTGGTGAATAAATACAACATTATGCTTTTTACATCCATGGTCAAAAAGAAAAGCTTGCTTCATTTCAATTATTGACTGAACTTGTAACAAAGAGGCACCATATCTATTATTTGCTGACTGTATAATGATAGTTTCCTGAAATATTTCTTATTGTTAACTGAATTCATGGTTGATGGTGGCCTTAGTTGGAGGAATGTAATTATCAAGCAGACATGTCTCCGTTAAGTCAATTTTTGATTTTCAATGTAAATGCCAAATTTTGTTCACCTTTGTCTCTCCTATAGTGTAAACTATGAAGCACATTATCAATGTCTCAGCCATTTAACATGTAATATAGAGCTTGCCAATTTTATTAATATGAGCATATTTTTAATTATAATTATTTTCTTCCTTAAGGAAGAAAATAGCAATTATAATTACCAAGGTGATAAATTTATGATTAACAGTCAGTATGATGCTAAAGATTGGAATATCAAGAACTGTATCTCTAAGATGAGATGCTAGTACAAGAAATTTACCCTTAAAACTTGTAAGTACTGTACATGATCATGCCCATTTCAGTACTTGGGTTTTGGATTCAGTAAGCAGATCTGTGACAGAGTTTTCTGTTCTGTAATTTTAGCTGAATGGTTAATTCTGATTCACACTTTCAGAGTTATGAACTTTGATACAGACTCATCATTTAGTCTAAAGCACAGTGGTAGCTAATGAACGTTAGAAATCCAAAACTAAATTGCGATAGTGCATTTGACAACTTTCATTAGTCAACATAAAGATGAATTAAAGAAGAATGACCCAAGAAAAATATGTCTAATATTTCTTTTGATATAGGTTACAATGAATCTTAAACTGGATGATATAAAATGTGCTTTTCAAAATAGAAATTTGTAATTAGAAATGGTTAAACTTTGGTGAATAAATACAACATTATGCTTTTTACATACATGGTTGATTAAAATTAACTGCCTGATAAAAGAGGATTAAGATTGAAATAGGTAAGCACAACATAGCCAAATAGTCATAGTTTATTATAAGATTTATTACATGAAGATAAAAGAAGAAAAATAGACAAATACTTTCCCCAGAAAGGAAGGTAAAAGAAAAATCTGTATAACAGGAGTCTACTTAGTAACTTAAAATTTAACTCCAGAATCAGTAGCCATTTAATGTCAGGAAAAAGGAATGGAAAAAATTCTATAAACAGCTTTTGTGAAGATCAGCAAGGCAGAACATATTTAAATTCAGTGTTGGAATCTATATTTTCTGTGTATAGTAAAATATTGGTGGGATAAAAATGTCAGCACAGAAAAGAACAATATTCATTTGTGGTTTGATTTTCTACCTTTTTATTGTGGCTCTAAACAAAATATATTAATATCCACTGAAAACTCTGCACTCTTAAAAGGGTTTACATTTGTTTGTTAAGATAATTGATATATTTCTTAATTTGAAAAATAAATGATTTTCTCAAGCAAACATCTGCAAAGGTAGCAGCTTCTAAAGGCGGATCATTGCCATCTAGTGGCAAAACCAGTTAACAGGTAATTCTTCCTGACTAAATTCAGTAGAAGTCCCTTAGGTAGACGTGTGTATCGTGTGTGTGTGTGTGTGTGTGTGTGTGTGTGTGTGTGTATGCGTGTGTGTATGTGCACACAGTTTTTAAAATATACATTTGCTTCCTAAGGAGATTTTATGTAACGCTCAATAATGAGACAAACACAAATATACTACTAGAATAAAAGTTTGTATTTAATTATGTGATGAATAATGAGGAATTAGATGTGTGTAATACACAGACGATAAATGAAAGATATGACTAGGTAGCTTTAAAAGATAAACAAGACCTCGGATGAAGAATAGAAAGTTAATTTAAAAATAATAGAACAAGTATGTCTTTAGTGTCAAGATGCCCTTACGGTTATGCTGAAAAGACAAAATTAAAATGAAAAAGGAATATTTGTTTCTCTGTTTCCATATAGGGGAAGGTAGTCAATCCTTGAGTAAAATTCAGGGCATAATTTTTAAGGTAGAAAAGAGGAGAGGTTATTGAACCAAACCCTGAGACTTTATGAAAGGATAGAATATTCTCACTACAGATCCTAAGTTATGTGATTTAAAAAGTATCCTTTTAAAAGTGTCCATGCATTGTCTTACCTTGAGGGAAAAGGAATAGACTAGATGAAATTAAGTTTCCTCTCAGGACTTAATTGCATTAAAAGCCAAGCGCACATGATTCATCTTTTTTTGGTTAGAGATAATGTGCCTGTTTGACCCAGCTGAAAGTCTGGCTAGTGTTACTCCTTTTTCCTGAGACTCCAATTAACTTTACAAAAACTCTCTTCAGGGAAAAATCTCAGCAAGAGGATTAATTTAGCTAACAATGCTATAACATAAAAATCTCCGTAGGAGCTTTTTCTGACCTATTCTAGAGACTGCCAACTCAAATGCTGGGCTGATAAAAGAGCACTCTTCATAGCCCAGGAGATAAGGAAAAAACCCATCACATCAGACCCGATTGCTCTTAGAGGGATTCAAAAGAATCCAAAATAGTCTTAATGTCTAAAAATGTCACACTTTCCTCCCAGAGCCTAGGACCTGAAAGGGTACATAAGGTTGATACATCAGTGACGCAGTTTTCTCAACTTGATGAGGAAAGCTTTCATGTGTTCTAAATGAGCTATTAGGAAAGGAGAGAGACATTTTTTCCATCAGCCACTCACAGAAGACAATAGGATTTTATGAAAGAGAGCGATGAAAAAGGAGTCACGTAGCTTCTTGTGTCTCCAGTGTTAGCCGTGATGAATTTTCTTGGTCTATCTCTGAAACAGAGAAGCAGCTCTGATTTCATTCCTGTTCTGTATAATACCTAAAACACTCTCAGTGAGGCACTTTGTCCCTTTTTTATCACTTATTCAGCATGACCAGAAATGTGTGGAACGATGATGATAATTTTGTCTAAATTTATTTTTTCATTTATGATGCTAAGGACTTTATAACCTTTAAGAACCTATTTTTCCACATGCTATCCTTGTATTATTCACAGCGATTCAAGTAGAGATGAGAATTACACGGCTATAGTTAGTCAACAAATTTTTCCTTAAAGATTATATAATTAATATGTACTTAATTATATCGTGACTATTAACTCTGCAAACATGCATACATTTTCACTGAGTTCTAGGCCTGGGCTTAGATGCACACGCATGTACACACACAAGAATACACATAAATGCACTTGGATATGCAGCGCTATGGCACGCACACTTGAGCACACTCATGTACATATAAACACAAATGTTTACATACACATGTCATATTTGCCTTAATATAATTTTGTTCATCCTGATTTATCAGTTGAAAGTGCGAAGACCATATTTATAATAGTAAGAATCATGATGATACTTACTATTACTGTTATCGATCACTTGCCAAGAGGCAACTTTCATTTGAAGGAATGCTCCCCAAACTCTGAAGGAAGAGACTCTAATAAAGGTTAAAAGAAAGAGTTGTGCTAATTTAAAATATGAGGCATTATTAAATTATAGGAAATACTCATTCCAAGTTGTGGATTCCAATTGTTTATTTTGCCATCATTTACGCATATGTTGGTAACTGTATGGGAATTTTGATTTTATTTTTTGAAATTAATTGTTACTTTTCAAAAACAACTCCATTTCATTTGGTAACTAATTTTACTCTGCCAATATGCCACTCACTTATTTTTTTTTTCACTTACCTACTTTTACACATTCTAATGCTTTACTCCTTTCGTCTAATTTCAGTTTTATTTGGTCACTCCAATGTCATTTTTTCTCTATCATCTACCCATTATAAATCAGATATTAACCTCCCATGATTTTCCTGTTTAGATCAAAATATTTAGCAGATATAATTATAACTTCTAGAGATTAATCAACCCAGCTTCTGTATAATTTTTATTCTTGTCTATTCTTTTTATAGAATATACTTTTATCCATAAAGGTATTGATATCAAGTACTATGGAGAAAAACAAATTATGACTATTTATATTAATAATTTTTCAGAAAGCTTAAATTTATTTTACATGTTAAAATAAGCATATATATATTGCTGCATGCATATTTCTTTTCCAAGTAGTTGACTGAAGATATAGTGAGGTACCTGATACAACTCTGAAAGCCATGAGACTAAATTCTCTTAGAAATAATACACATTAGAAGTTATCATCTTCCTTCCTGGGGACAGCAACCATTTTGACAGGGGTCTACAATACATTCAATCATTTTTCATTCTAACTAAAGTTGTTGTTTTAGTTCTCTTAATTCCCAAATATATTGGTATGCACAGTATAGCAGGATTTCCAGTCCCCAGAATCTTCTGTCACACCTGTTGTCCCCTTGCTTGTGTCACCTCTCCTCATTAAAGTTTAAATTTCATCCATAATTACAACTACTCTTCACCAGTATTTTGATATCAATGTACCATTAATCTCTTGCAGAACCAAACTATATACAATTCAGTCCTTGGTCTTTAGGCACCAAATTAATTTCTATGCTAATTTCATTGTCTGTATCCGTCATCTGGCCCCAAATGTGATCAAGCAAATGCCCTTATATCCTAGCTCCCTCTGCTATTTTTTGTGGTCAACACTTCGCACCATTTATCACTTAGCCTCTGTCTCACCACTTTGTCATCAGAGGACTTCTAGCTTTATGAAGAAATAAAAATAATCACATGAAATTGTCAGAAACCTCCTGTATCATGTGCAAATCCATCAATTTGTATTTGTATTTCTACTTGCTTTTTAAAATTATTTATTTATTTTTGAGACAGGATGTCACTGTGTAACCAAATCTGGCTTCAAACTGTGATCCTCTTGTCCCAGCCTCCCAAGTGCTGGGATTTCAAGTGCATATCACCATACTAGGGCTGTTTTTGATTTTTTTTGTCTTCCTTTCTCAAAATGGTGCCAGTCTTCCACTTTGCAATGGATTACATCTTCCACATGCTTCTTGAGACTGGAAGGTTTGATTATGCATTCTCATCCTCACATAGCAGTTCCACATATAAAAAGACTGCTTGCATATCCTTCGGAGTTGGGTAGTTCTGAATTTGCTCTTTAGTCTTATTGACTGTTAACCAAGACACTGGGGTGAGATATTCAATTTCTATAAATCTGTTTCCTTACTGTAGAATGGGAATAGCAGTAACAAATACTTGCGATGCTTAGGGTGATGAGCAAATGAGGGTAACTGATAAGCCAAAAAGTTGACATGAAAGCTTTTGTTAGTTTTATCATACTGTACTTGTCCTCGGGATTCAAATAAGCCTCTTTCATTGAGGCTGTGAATAGACAACACTTTCCTTTAAATCAAGGAAACCTTTTCTTTTTCAATCTATTTTTTCATTTCTACTGCACTAGAAAATCACTGAACAGAGGTGTTCTTTCCAAGATCGAACAAGATTGGGCACATTCAGAGTGGTATGGCTGTACGTATGTTCTTTCTATTTTACCTCTAAAGCACCTCCCAACCTACTCCCTGTGACTCTGACCTTTCCCACTCCACCTGAAGTTCTCTGAAAAGTCACCAACAACTGATTCCTGTTGAAAGACTCTTATCTTAATTGCTCTCTGGGTAAAACTTAGCAACGTTGAACATGAAATCCGTTCTTATCCCCTCCCTTCTCATGGTACCATTGGGTTATTTTTTCTGTAGAACATTCAGTGTGAGGTTGGCACGACACACGATGTAACTGTCACCAGAAAATATGTGTTCATTAGCCACTGACTCATGAATGAAAATCTCCATGTCAGAGCTGCCTTTAAGGTCTACAAAGTTTTCAGTCCTTTTCTTGTTCACTTCCCTCAAGAAACAGCTGGAGCCCCAAATTCCTTGTAAGCTGTTCATTTCACATTAAATTCTTGGGATGACCTTAAACCCACAGTAGTCTCTTAAGTATTTCCTATATTTAGTGTGTCCTAGAAGCACGGGGAAGCCCTTAGGTTTCCACCATGTTGCTTTCATAGCTATTACACTTGGTCAGAAATAAGAAACAGATATGGTAAGGTTCTTCCACGAAGGCTCACATTACACTATTTTGCAAAGTTTAAAATTCGCCTGTCATTATCCATAAATTACAGCTATGCATTATAATTATTTAATCTACATTTCTTGTTAAACATCTAAATTATGTCACTTCACCAATTTACAGGAATTATGTGATTAGGTGTAATTATCCTAAATAGTTGAACACAATTAAAAAATCTCATATAGAGAATGTGTTATATTTAGTATGTTAATTTCATTTTCTCTTAACTCACTGTCCTTGGTTTCTTCCATGAGGAGTTAAAGTTCAGCTTAGTTTGAATGGGACAAGGGAATTTACAGCTTTCAGGTGGCCTCTGACTCAGAGGAATTCCCTCTTTAGATTGAGTCCATTTTCAGACTATTTCTGCAGCTATAGTCCCCTGCAGCTCCTACTAGTTTTCTGCTATTTTGTAGAGCTATGGTATCCAACGGATCTGTGCAAAGCCGTGACTAGTATGTTTAGATTGAGATTTCTTTGCAAAAGACACTTCCCCTGCCCAACCTGGGCAGACGACTGCATCGCAGTCCAGCTGTGAGGTAGCAATGTACAATGTGTAAGTGCTATCTAGTCAACTGTTCACTACCATATGTGACATGGGCTGTCATTCATCCTCTAACAACTTTGTTTCTCCTTCTACAAAATGTGCTTGACACTAATGGACACTAAGTGTGAATAATACTAGTGAGTCTCTATTGTCAATTTGCATGCATAATAAGTACATATCATTATTCTGGGGACTCAAAATTAAACATTTGTACCTTAAAGGCTCTAATGAACACTTTTCTCACAATTTGGAACTGAGTATTTTGACTTTACAAGTTTAATAGTCTCCTTTTTTAGGCATGCATTTCATCAAGGTAGATAAGAGTCTTGTTTGTTCTGTGTCTAGTATATTGTCTGCCTGGCTTGTTGAGAAATTTTAGTAGGTGAATGCAGATGTACTTATTCCTCTCTGTCTCTCTCATCTCTTTGTCTCTGTCTGTCTGTCTGTCTGTCTGTCTGTCTATCTTTTACCACAATTCAGCAGTTTTCCTAGTCACCTGATAAATTCATCTATACTACAGTCCTAGATTCATTTATAATAAATGCCTAGAGATTATCTGCCAGAATCCTAAAGACTGAATGGAAAGCAGTACTCTAAAAATATCTGTAAACTACAATGAAAGTGATGGATGCCTTTACTGTCGCTGCCACCTGCACATCACAAGTAGAGTAGACGCACAGCAGGCTGGATGGCCAGCGGTAGGGTTGCTGACCAGTTTTTAGGAGGCTCAGAGCTCTCACAAACAAACCTGCTAAAATCCTGCCAGGTGCGCGACTATCCCGCCTGAGCACCAGACGCCCTAACCGCAGGAACCTGTTCTGTTGCTGTAAACATCCACTTGACTTGCTTCCCTCAGGCTCCTCTGTGGCTTGTCTCACCTTGCTTTCTTCCCCTCCCTGACTTGAACTCTGATTTCAGGGTGTGATTTAAAACTGTTCTGATTTGGCTTCCTTCTATCCACTTCCACTGTTACTGCTTTTCCCTCACCTAAAATGACATTAAATACAGGTAGGACTTACTTATAAGTACTTAGATAACTGCAATAGACTAAAATATTGGTTAAGTTTTTGATGTTGAAAAAAATGATTTATGTTTTCAACAAGACTTACCACCTAGGAATTAAGTAATACCTGCTTTCTTGTGTATTTTAAATCTAATTTAATAAATGTCTAATATAGGCAAACTTTGCAAGAAAGATCTACTGTGCATAACCAATGAATTCAGACGATAACATTCAGAAATGAGGTTTATAGCCCATGAGGCAATCTAAACCAGAAGAAAACAAATTAGAAAATCTTGTTTCCTGCCTGCATGCTCAAAAGAAACAGTGTTACATTAGCGGCACAGGTTAATTTGTATACCTGAGAGAGTCACAAAACTCAATTAAGGAGGATTCTGCCTATTTTCTTTTTCTTTTAAAATATGGCAAACTGTAGACAATCTGCTAATCCTTAGTCACACAGAAATATTAAACCCTCATGTAGAAATAGTAAAATATGAAACAATTCAAATATGTTCCATGTGTGAAATCCCTTAGGCCTACTTACACGTGCAATTCCCCTTACATATTTTGGGAAAAGTCTGCTATTGTTTTCACTCAACATCATGCATCCAGTCTAATTCTCTGTAAATCTCCACATGGAGAAGACCCCTGCATTGGGCTTATCAGAATCCACAGAAAAGAAAGGAGGTCGTTAGAAATGGCTTCTCTCTCTCTCCTGACTACTCTTGTCCTGAGTTGAGATAGTTTTGATAAAGATGGGTTAGATAATCCTTTGTTTTGCTTTTACCAAGTACCAATGGAAAACACATATATTTCTTGTCTGCTACGTTGGTCTGCCATCTGTAGGTCACAAAGCAAACTTCTCAGTCTTCTATTGAACTATTAGATTTTGCTGAACAAATATATGAGCATTTTCAAAATCATATATTCTTGCCAATTGTACGTAGGTGCTTTTGTGTTCATAGATTTAAGTGAGTGCTCTAATTTTTCATCTATTTCCAACAGTACGTCATCAGAGGGAGGAAACACCAGCGTAATAAGGAAATGTACGTTGCTTGTTTTTCTTAAGTATGTTTGAGTAAAACTGGTATCTTAAAAAATAACCCAAGAATTTGTCACTTGCAATACTTTTGCAAATAGTTGCTAAACTTGAAAGTCAGACAAAAGTTTAGGTTAAAATATGAAGAAAAATTTTAAGATCTGAGAAAAGTGCCGTAATTAATATTTGAACAATATGAATTGGCATTTTACACTTTTCATGATACACATTTCTTTTAAAACACCAATAAGTAATTATGAGAACCTGTTGATGTTGTCTTTTAAATGCTTCTCTGAATAGTAAGTAATTTATAAATGGCATTTTAAAATATATATTGCCTCATTTTATCCTCTCAAAAATCCTCTGAATGGGTGAGGCAAGTTTTACATAACTTTTTTATTCTTATAGTATGGAAACAGAAATTCAGGTGACTCAGTTACCATTCCATTCTTCTGGTTAAAAAAAGTTATAATCTCAAAATTGTTATCCAGGCCTTTCCTTTATACTACCATGATGCCTTTCTAACTCCAACAGGGTGCTATAATGTGTATTACATGGAAATAAACAATCAACATGCAAGATATGTCTTCTGGAAACATTTGAATACCATTTTTCAGAAATTGGAATTCATTCATTGTTTGAAATGAATACAAGTGAATGCATCCATTAGAAAACGTAGAGCCATGTGAAATAAATTTAGACACTAGGTAAATTGGATTTCATTTATTTGGAAATGGAAAATACTGCACAAGAGAAATAGAATACATAAGAAAAAACAGATTTTTGCAGTAAACATAAATCTTGCTGAGGAAATTTTGAATTACTACAAAGGCATAGAACACCAAAAGCTTACACGTGCCTACAATAAAATCTGTTTGTTTTTGGAGAATGAAGTGCAAAATATAAGACTGAGGATTGAGAAAGTAGGTGAAAACAGAATAAAGCATTTTGAAACTCTATTGACTAAATGTTTATACCTCCTCTCACTCCTACATTCATATGTTGAAGTATGAACATGCATCTCCCCCTCCTTTTCCCTCTTTCTTCACAAAAACACCCACCTACTCTCCATGTCCCCTACACAGACACACACACACACACACACACACACCCGCACTCACCCAAATCACATGCAAACACTTGCAGACAGCAGTCATCTGTGAGTCAGAAAGAAAGCCTTTGCCAGAAGCAAAATTTGGCAACATTCTGATCTTGAACCCCTCATCTTCCAAAACTATGAGGAAAGACATTTCTGTTTATCAGTTACTCACTGTTTAAGCCACTCAGTCTGAGGTATTTTATCAAAGCAAGACAAGCCTATTTAAAAGAGATTATACTTAATAACAATCTTAAATTCTAATTTCTTCATTTTTATTTGAAAAACCTTGTTTGATATATATATATATATATATATATGAACTAATATGTATTAAAGTCTGTTCAATATTTGTAATAAGAAGCAAAGCTGGCAATGTCTACTTAAATTTTCTTCATTCTTAAGGTATCTCATTTTATTTTTAAAATATAGAATATGTTATATGTAAGCCGTATGTCTCTTGAGTGGATTCCCTGTCTATTCTTTATTTTTAAAATTATGTCTTACATCTAACCCAACATACATGTAATCAGTGAACTATGGATTATGACCCATTCATTGTACAACACTTGGACAATTGCTTTCTAAATCTACCCATCTAAACAGAACAGAGCTAACACTGCAGAAATGTTTCTCTGCTTCCTACCTAACCAGCATAGCTAGACAGGAAGTCATAACATCCTGCAGTCTATGGATACACACAGAATGGAAGCTCTACAGAAAACATTAAGAAACTTATCAAATACTGCACTGAAACTATGCCATTTTACTAAAATTATGGCTGAACGGTGATCATTAGTATTTGTAATGGCATAGCCTCCAGGTTATCTGAGAAAGCTTTCTGAAGTGAACTTCTTGTGTCCAATTTATTCTAGATCCTGACTAAATTAACTTACTCTAGGGTCACACTTGGAGATTCAGCCAAGTGGGGTATAGTATTCTAAGGATCTTTACTTCAATAAAAGCTCCCAAATGCAAAGTTTACCATTCTGTGGCAGCTATGTGAATTTAAAAATATCTCTTGGGGGAGTTTTAGATCTATAAACTGAAAAATTGATTACTCTTACCCATTTATGCTATTTTCTCTCAAGTACCACTTGCATCTGCAGTTTTAATTGGCTTTTTATCTTATATTGACTATTTAATAGGACCATCATTCTTTTTTTATTTAGCAATTATATGATAGGTTTCTAATACAAGCAAAGTAGATCAATTAACTGTTGCAGAGTCACATAGAAAAATACTCGAAAGAAAAGAGAAGGGCTTTTTAAATAGATGAGCAAAAGAAAAAGTAACCATCATTGAGCTTTTAGTGGTGAAATTCAGAACTTCTTTCCAGGGTGTACAGAGGCTGACATTTCAACTCGATTTGTCACCCAATTGTAATAACAGTTTCAAATACATCAGTTTTTTGTGTAATATGTAAATGAGAGTCCAGTTAAGATTCTGGAAGTAATTTCACAGACATCTGGATGAGAAATATAATAAAATAAATACTCTTACAGCTCAGACATTCTTTCACTGGATGTGTTTAAAATAGAATGATAGGTACATGTTTTAAAATGCAGATTCTCTTCTTTTGAAGAGGAAACTTAACTCCAAGCTATTTAATGACATCGACTGATAAATATAACAACTAATTTTTAAAAAGAAGAAAAATTTAATGTCTGAATTTTATTTTGTTCTTTCAAAGGGGCAATAATTATAATGGAAAATATTTAAATGTGGTATTTTAAATTAAAAGATATATTTATGTAAATTCTCATGCACAATGATTAGTTGTCATATAATCTGGCATTTGTTGCACAAGCATTGACCATCTATGAAATATTTTAATAGTTATACTGTTGTAAATCCTTAGTCTTATGTAGAAAGGCATAATAGTTTGTTCTATATTTTATTTTTTTCTATTTGTATCACAGAATTAAAATATAATAGGAATTTCTATGCAAACGACACAGTTAAACCTATGGTTTCTTATAATTACTAGAGAGAGAAACATTTAGTGAGTATTCTCAAAATAGTTTTTGCATTTTTATATTCTCTTTTATTTTTGCAAAATTCAATTACTAAGTGTCACCTATATACAAAACATGGTACTACATATCACAGTAAGTAAAGTCGAACTTTAAAATCTACTAATATTCAAATATCAACCTTCAAATAATCAACAAATATTCATATTATAAAGATAGTGAGCCAAGGAGATTTTCTGGGTAAGAACCTAGAGTTTAGATATAGGAAAGAAATTTCTAATTTTACGATCATGGAAAAATTCTTAATGTCCTATGGATTGGTAAGAAAAAAACAGGTTGATAACTCAGCTATGATATAGGAAAAATAGGTTTTGAGAAGGAAGGAAAGGCAACAAATGATGGTAGAAAGAGTATGTCTACTGTGGAATGGACCACAAGAGGAAAATCAGCAGCTCAGGAAGATGGACGGAAAGCAGAACTTCTTAACATATGATGAGATAATTATTAATTACCTGGAAGAGAGAACATCCATATCAGTTCTAGAGCAATGGTAAAGGCCTAGTAAGGAAAATAGATATGTTTCAACTTTAGGGCTCAGAGAAAATAGTCACCAGTAGGTGGCCCTGAAGATAATGCCACAGTCAATTTCCTCCAGAAAAATTCTGTGCTTCTCAAAGCCCCAGCCAGGGTGATAATTCAGATTGGAACCAGGACAGATGTTTGCAAGAGAACATTACACAGTTGTTTCAAGAATAACACTGAAAAACAGTGGAAAGCGGCTACCTATAAAGGATAAAATGACATAAAATTAAGAACTTTTTTTTTAGACTTTTCTTAAAAGTGCACAGCAAGTATATATTTCATTATCAGCCACGTTTAGGCCTGAGAGGGTGGGTCAATTCTAACGTCTCAGTGTGCTGCCTTGCTGTGGTAGTCAGGATCTATATTAAACACCATTTCCAATTCATGTAACCCATTTTAAGCTTAAACAGCTGAAGAGGTACTATTTTAGTATGTTGTTACACACTTTAAAATAGCAAGAAAAAAAAACTTTTAAATCTTTTGAATTAAATCAATTTTTGAGCATGCAACGCAGCAAAAATCCTGTGAAAATTATGTAGTTCTTATTTCCTAATTCCCTGTATCTTAACACTATTTAGATCTAGTCTCTAAGGAAAGTCAACTAGCAGCCAGCATTATGACCTGGAGTATAATCCTTCTTTTCTGAAGCCTTTGTCTATTTGCTCTTCTTCAGTATTTTTTATTGATGTTTTACATTTCACAAATTAAATATGTTAATCTGCTGAAGTTAAGATGAAAATGCAGTACTTTACATTCAGTTAAATGAGTTCAATAGTTCCTTTTCAAGTTCACGATAGAGGAGCCACTGGATAGAAAGGCTGAAAAGATTACCTTCAAAGGAATCAATAAAAGAAGACTGAAGTTCAAAGTAACCTTTTCCTACCACTTCCACCTTAATTTATAGAATGACAAAAACAGATACAAGCAACAACTCTGTAAGGGTGAAATTAAAATAAGCAACTGGATAATTAAGCAAAATATATAGCAGAGCTCTAAAATGGCAAGATAATGAAGAAGTCAACCCACTGAGAAAAGCAAGTTTTTCAACTGATAGAACAAAGTTAATGACTGGTTACTGTTTGTGGCCTGTAAAAAATATTCTTTTAATCTTTATGTGGTGACCTCCATAATTTAATAAAAAGAGAAAAAATATACAACCCTTCCAAATAAATGTCAAGCCATATTTAAAGATGTTATTTAATCTTTTGCCAGAGTATTAAAATTTCATTATTCTGACACCTTAAGTGTTCTGGCAAAAATTAAAAATTTAACAGCTTTTCTTCGACAATTTCTTGACAGTATATAACA
Organism: Cuniculus paca; assembly: GCA_004365215.1. Taxonomy (NCBI): domain Eukaryota; kingdom Metazoa; phylum Chordata; class Mammalia; order Rodentia; family Cuniculidae; genus Cuniculus; species Cuniculus paca. Next base: position 10,281 of record RJWT010004170.1, on the reverse strand, counting down.
TTGTACAAATAATCCAATCATGCCAAATATCTTTAAGGAAACAGCAAGGGTGTTTAAATAGTGTTACTACTTATATAATTATTCAAATATAAAATGATTTTTAGTAGTGGTTGGGGATCTAATTGAGCAATGAACAGAAAAATCATTGTGGAACCACTTTCCATTAGGAGGATCGAACCTTCTTTATTTTAAAATATTGCCTCCAACTGTATTTCTAATTAATTTATTACATGTAGCCTTTATCTCATATTTATGTTTATCTTCTTTATAGTTGGTATCATATATTATTTTGACTGCAGTTTTACTCTGTAATTCATCAGAGTTTGTACTGATAAAGAAAGGTGCTCATTAGGGACAGTCCAGAGCTGTCCACTTGATAATTTGCTTTATTTTTCTAGTTAGAGCCTGGCTGCTTATGTTCTCTGTGCTCCATCACCCTTTACTTTCCGCTTAATTACATGTACAGTGATATATCCTTGCCAGCACACCAGAGAAGATAAAGCTGAAAAAATTTGGAATGCTTAAAATGTGATTATTCAAATACAGGGGTAAAAGACTTGCTATTGTAATGCAGGACATTAGCACATTGTCCATGAGAAAAATAAAGCACTAGTTCAGTGGAGCAGTAGTTCTGGTATTTTCCCTCCTGTAACTCACTGAAAGTCTCTTCAGCCCCTGCTCCTGCCCCACTGTTATCTTCCTATAGACTCACCTGCATTCATTGCTGAAAAAATAAACATTTAATGTACTTTTAAATTATGTATTTGTTTAAGGCATCTACTAAATCTTTCTATTGCTCTCTCTTTCACACACATGCCAGATATTCTTAAGAAAGGTGTACGTTAAGTCCACCCCGAGGTGAGTAACTAGTCTGGTAAGCCTCCGTGTTTTCTCACCCAGGACTTGTTCCTCTGTGTCGCATGGCCCACTGTGCCCAGTGAGCTCTTAAGAAATGTAGCATTTTTCCCACTCCATCAAAATTTGTTCTTTTTGTAGTTTCATCTCTCAAGATTTTGTTGTATTTTCATCTTACATACAAATTTTTGAATGGGGTAAGGAAAACCAGGACTACCTAGCTGAGCTAAATCCCCAGCCCTTGTCTTCTTGAGACAGGGTCTCACTATGCCGTTCAGGCTGGCCTTAAACTCACTTTGTAGCCCAGGCTGGTCTCGAACTCACAACGATCCTCCTGTCTCGACCTCCCGAGTGCTGGGATTACAGGCATGAGCCACCACGCCCGGCTTATTCCTTTCTCATTCCAAAGTTTTTTCTAAAATACTGATAAATAAGGTACTTCCTACAGCTCTTGTAATCTTTCCCTGTGGAATTTTATCACTTCTAGTAGGTAATCAAATGTTATCTTGGGAAAGCTGTCCAATTTTCTTATTTTTATATTGCATGCATATATATATACTGATAACACTTCATACACTCAGAATAAAGAAAAATTTTTAAACAGTAACTATTTTAGTAGAGTTTTCATCCCCATACCGTATAGCATGCTACTTTAGTACATAAAATAAGGAAAAAGCAGTAAAGAAAAGGTGTGAGATGCAATTCCACCTCTGTCACTTCCTGTGTAAACTGGAACTGAACTTTACTTTCCTCATCTTCAAAATGGGTTTAACAACATTTCCCTACCTATTTTTTAAATGGTAAGAATCGAAGGCTCACAAGTATTTCTTCATATGCTTTTGAGATACTATAAAAGCATAAATTAAGCTAAATGATGTTATAGATTCTCAAAGAGTAGTTTAAATTTTCTGAAGGTGGACTGTGTTGAACTCTATAGGTCACCTGCAGAACACAGTAGATATGGGTAATAGGCACATGATTCAGATACCATCACAACAACATAGACCCCAAAAGGAAAAGCTGACTTTCTAGAATTTAAGTCAGTTATGCCAGCCTTTTGTAGATGAGGACAACATAGGGAGTGGAATATCTTTCAAGACCAGACAGTGATAAACGTGATAGGTGCTTCTCTCAATTTCTTTTGCACTCCCTCTCTTGCTAGAATAATATATTCAGACTCTTGCCATAGCACATTGCTTCATGATGTGGCTTTCTTTACCCAGTAGGATGTTAGATGACTCCATAAACTTGGGGTTAAAAGTGATTCTGTGTTTTGTTGGGTTCACTATTGCTCTCCTAATGTCCATGACCCTGGAATACCCAGTAGATATTGTGCCTTGAAATCAGAAACAACTTGAAAAATGTGAGTATAAATGATGTCTGGAGTAGAACTGGAAGAATATTTTAATTGGAACACACACACATATATGCATATATATATATATATATGTATATGTATATATAGTGTTAAACATAATTGCCATTTACCTTGGGACTAAAAATATTAATGGTAAATTTCTGCGCAATATAATAAGATTATAGGAGCATTTATAATATAATACTAATGCCAGAATGATAGTACTGATGCAATGATACTAATGATGTAATATTAGAAAATTATGTTTCTGTTTCTGTTTAGTAAACATTATATCTTTTATACAAAACAGATCAATTCTCTCCACAGCGTGCCAATATTTTTTACATATCACCAACCCCACACACACCACAAAAATCAATATCACCTTGATATTTTTAGAAATACATATATTGTATTGTATTATTTAATATATTAAATCCCATGGCATACCTACGGAGAAAAAGAAGCTCCAGGGTTAACACAGTAATTTGAATTTAGTAAGACATCTACTGAAATCTGAGGAATGCTCAGGTTTAGGAAACAATACATTGTACAACCACTTGTTCAATCACTCGTTCACTAAAAAACAGATGTACCCATTCTGTCCCAACACAAACCATAATCGACATTAGAATTCATCTCTATTTCCTTTATCTCCTGAAGATCCCTGACATCATTATTCTGCCCTTTCCAGTTTCCTTCATTTCTCAATCTCATCTGTCACTCAGTTAACATGTAATCTGCTCGCATCTTTCACTGAGCACAGAGGGGAGCTCCTCTGCCTTCCCGATCTCTCAATCAGTATTCTGTTTTCAGAGCCCACTCTTTATTCTCTTCTTTCCATCACAGGAAATGATTACCACATTTCTTTTCGAAGAGTCCATTTTTTTCTGAAGTTTTAGCATTAACCTCTCTCTGCAAACTGCTAGAATACCCATCTTTCCTCTCATCTATTCTTTCTGACTTTCAACTATGCAATACAAGGCAAACCGAATAGGCCTGATACTAACAGGCCTGATAACTTTTTGCTTACCATGTGTCTCGCTCCCACTGCTTCAGTATTTTGCCATTGTTTCAAGATTCTCTGTGCAATGTGACTTTGAAACTATTATGGGATGAAATCTGTGATCCCACTCCGTATCTCTGGAATGATGTTTTGGCTTGTTCTAGCTGATAAAATATACCATAAATGGTAGCATGTCCATCCTTAGTCTGTTTGTTAAAATGCTTCAAGAACTTCAGCTGGCCCTCTCTTGAAATCCTACCACTATCTCAAGAACAAGCCTGTGTTATTTTCCTTGAGAAGTATTAGAGAGCTTATGGAATTGATGAAAATTACCAATCTGAGGCCCCACTAGATAACCAGTCTTTGGACTGAAAGCAGATGAATGCGTGAGCCCCACTGAACTTTGCCAATTTTACTGTTGACCAGTAGAGATACCCAGGTGATTCTGGACTTTTGGGAGGTAATAAATGTTTATTTTCATTAAACTTCAGCTTAATTTCTGATGTATCAGTAACTAACTGTTAAAACAAAAAAAGCTGTTTCACCCAATAACAGTTCTCATTTTCATTGTTCTCTTACCTACGCACTGTGCCAATTTATTCCTCTGCCAGTGTTACTTTATAATGTCCCCTTCGGTCATAGAGTCTTACTTAAACTCTAGCCTTGCATTATGCATCTGTAGATTATGGACAAAGTTCAATAATAGTTTTTAAAAAATGTACAAAGTCAAAACTATCATTGAAACTCTGCCAAATTGCCTGTAGCACAGAATTCATGATCTTATCCATGAAACTGTATATATGTATATGCATGTACAAACATGTAATTACACATTTATTACATATTGTAGCAATGCATACATTATCAAGACTGCGTAGGCTAAATATAAGTTTGTACACCTTTACAAATTAAATATGTTCAAATTAGAATTCATTTATTTCCTCAAATAATGTGTTCCTTTCTATCTCCAGTCCTATTTTCTCAGTCACAATCATTCTCTAGTCTTTAATCCATCTCACAATCATCAACCTTCTTTCTTCTCTTATAGTCTAGTCTTATCATCTCAAACCTGAATTTCTTCATCTTTAATCAGATACGAAGACAGAAAATGTCTGATATAAAGTAAGATCTTACACAGGCTGGAGGAATAGATAGTACTTGGAATGACGTGGTTAGGATACTGTATTGCATTTCCTTTCTCTAAATGTTGAAAATTGGTATAATAGATTAAAACAATCAAGAATATATTTTATTAAGAATACGTTTTAAAAAACAACATGTTTAATTTTACTAAAACTATTACACAATGTAGAATTGAAAGAATCTAACAACGAGAACTATATAAAAGGAGAAATAGTGATAAATGTATATTTAAGGAAAAGGCAGCAGATTCATTGGTTTAACTGTAGAAGATTTGTGCAGGGAAGCATTTGAAATATGTTTTCACATATTTGACATACCAAATTTCAAGGTTTTGAATGGTACACTAATGATGGTTGACAGATTTAAAATGGATACAGTTAATTCACTTAAACAGTTTTGTTGTAAAATCATTTAATAACCATGAAAAACAGCTTGCGACATAGAGAAGGGCTCAATGTTTCCTAGGTTAGGTGCTATTAAGAAAAGTCTAAGGCATGATTCCTAATAAGGCTGGTAGTTTTCCTAACATTTTATCTTAGGCCCATGGTTCCTGAACATTCACCAGAGTATCAATTCATATCCTTATTTACCAACAGCTCCTGCTTCTGGATATGGAATATTAATCTATTTTCTTTCTTTTTTTTAAAATTTTTTATTTTAAAGAGAATAAAACAAAACAAAACAGAGTTAAACACAACAAAGCATTTCAGAACAGAACACTGCAAGCAATACAAGTCTTCAAAACGACAATAGGAGATTAACAATGGCTACCCTAGTGTCTCTTGTTTTCTTCGAAATGGTTGTTCATCCAGTCACACACAATAAACTCAAACAAAACAAAATAATATAAAACCAGCTAAAACAAAAGAGTGAAAGCATTACAGGCCTTCAAATCAGACAATAAGAAATCAACAATGGCTATCTTAATGTCCTTTGTTTTCTTCAAAAATGCTGTTCATATCTTTTCACATATTGCAGTCAAATAGTAGAAAACAGACTTAAACTAATCAAACGAAAGAATAAAAGCATTATTGGACTTCAGAACCTTTCCCCATATTTATTGGGGATTTTATAGCTTATTGAGTCTTTCAGTTTCTTACACTAGGGAGACAATATGGTGTTTAATCTATTTTCTTAAAATAATACTTAATATTTTACTCAAGGAATTGATATGATGCATAGACAATGAAACATCTATTGTGATTGTGGCATTTTCTAGCAGCCTTTAGACTTTAATAGCTTTTCTCTCACAAAGAAATAATCTACCTTCTAGGAAATAGAAAGGGGAAAGAACTCTAAGGAAGATTCAAGTAATATGAGACACCAAGGACAGTTGAGAGATTTGGTGCTAAAAAACTATGAAAGATATAGTTCACATTTAAAAAGATCAGTTCTCAAAGCGATGCTGTGGAGAAAAAAGGAGTTAGGTATTAGCAATTCAAAAAGAGCTTCCTATTATATAAATCTTTATGTGTATGTTAATTGCCTGCCAAGGTTTCCTTTCGAATGAGAAAAAGTATACAGGATCAATGCCATACAATGAAATGTCATTATTTTTGACTACCTGAAATGTTGCATGGAGCTTTTGTACTGACTTTATTCCACTAGGGATCTGTATGTAGTCTTTTATTTTTATGTATTACTATTACTTTTATTTTCTGTTCTGGGGATTGAACCCAGGGCTTCATGCATGCTAGGCAAGTGCTTGACTGCTGAGCTAAACTTCAAGCTTTTACTACTATTTTAACCCTGAAAGATTCATAGTGGAGTAAGAATAAAATTTTCATATTTTCCACGTTGAAGAATATCAAAATAGTGATATGTTCTCTAAGTTAAACACAATGAATGATTTTAAACAAATAAAAACTAAGTTAAGAAAATTAGAGGCTCTGTTTTGTGACTCTTCGTTTTTTTCAGTTTTGCTTTCTTTAGGACTGAAATGAGGTCACATTGTTTCCTTTCCTTCCTTGGCTAAGCCTTCCCCAGAAAATAACATTTTGTTTTTACTCCATTTTAACTTATAACAAACTTGTTTTAAAAATGCAGGTATGATGATTTCCATGTTCCCTTTAAAATTCTTGCACTCAGCTATACCATGTCTCCTTTTCCTTTCCTGTCAGTAATTTCTCCTTCTTTCACTTGTTAACTTTCTTTACATGAATTTCCCATATAGATGAAAAGTCATGTCAGTAACTTCCCTTTAACTGAGCAGTTATGGTTCTTTGTGACTTATAGTATAATTGCTTAGTTATCAAACTTTTAAAAAATAGACAACACAACAGAATAACAGTTTTGTCTATATGTCTTGTGTAGTGAGTTGTTTACTTTGAGAATCAACTGTTGGTTTAGTTTACAGATAATTTCACTTTGGTTAATAACAAAATGATAACAGATGGCCTGAGTATATTACATATGCAGTGCATCAAAACATTTGTCCATTAAAAACAAGCTATTAACAGCAATAAAATGGTGTCAGGATGATAATGTTAGTACGGTAACTTGAACTTTAGAAATACTCTAGAATTACAGAAAATATCTTCTGTTTTCGTTGTGTTCTGTGACTAGTGAGTGGTTTGGGTTATGCTTCAGTGATGTCACACTGAATCTACGTTCAAAATTCTATTTTATGAATTCTCTCTCTGATTAGAAAATACAACCATCAAACTACTTTCTGGAAACTTATAAATGTAGTGGAAAAAAAATATGAAGTATGGAACAAATCAAATATAATCAGGTAATAAACCATAAATACCATTCATCTTCTAGATGTTTATGTCAAGAGTAAAGGACAATTATAAAAATGAGAAAAATAAGAAATTATAAAACAGAGAACACGTAAACATGAGCTACTTCAATAGGTCTGTGAAAGAGTGAACAGTTTCTAAATTATTATATCATAAAGTGAATGAAGGTTTATTACTAAGCTACAAACTTGAGTTTGATTTTGAACGCTTCTTTTTACTGCCTGTTGCTTTTACCAAGTTAATGATGATACTAGGTCCTAGATTTTGGATTAAGACCTATTTGTGTTTGGGTTAAGAGAAGTTACATAAACATTCATTTTAATTATCTAAGGTTATATTCATGGTTACATGAGAGAAACAGTTGGATTTCCTGAACTAAGAATAAATGATCTCAAGATACTCTATTTTATCAAGAGAATGTCTGGATCTCAGTCATTATTTAGGGAACCTCATTTGGCACAGGAGTTAAGGCTCCTCTTGCTTTTTTACACAAGGATGGTAGAACATAAACTTCTGCATGAAGTTTTACTGATAAAATATTTTTCACTGGATGCTACTGAAAAAAGAACTACAATAATGTTGATCTTAAAGTGAGTTCCTCTGAAGTGAAGGGTACCACAAAAAATGCTTGCTTGTCTTAATTCTCTACAAAAAAACCTACCCCAAATGTGAGTGAGAAAAAAGCTTTCTCATTTGAAGGATACATTCTTACATGAGTTTCTGGAATTTTGGCACATGTGTTTCAACTATATAGAAAGTGAAGTTACACTTTATCATTACATACTTTATCAATATTAGATAGTTGTAGTTGTTTTGAAGCATTCTTTGTATATATAGTCCTACATCCCATATCTCCTTATGTGCAAGTGTTATCACATATGTTTGGAAATAGCTTTTTTTAGAACTGCAAATGCAAGAAGTTTATAACCATGGCGCCTGGAGCTGAAGAGTATAGGAGTTGGTATGTTGGTGAAGATAAACTCTTGTTAAAGAGGATTTTTTTAAAATAACTTGGTATCATCATTGTAATGTTACACTGCTGCACAAAATATGTTCGTGCCTTTATGGTTATCATTCCACAAGACCAGCTAATCCTAAAGGCGACATGAAGCTTGCTGGATAAAAATGTGGAACCTGAGACTCTAATGCAATAATCAGTTGCAACCTTATAACTTCTCACTAAACCCTGCTGGGTGGAATGCTAGACTTCTATAGAAGAAAGCAACTTCCTTGGCCCTTGCAAATCAGTTTTTACCCAGTAGAACATGAGGTAAATAAAAATGATTTCATTGGTAGTTTTATACTCAAGGGAAACAGATGATAAAAATGTACATAGTATGAAATAGATAAATAGAGACATCTTTTGTCAATACAGACATTCCAGTGAGGAGATTGCAATAAGGAATCAACTTCCATGATTTGAATTTATAGGGAAAAATTCAAATGTTGTCTGCAAATTGCACATTTTAATTATCTTTTGTAAACATTTTGAACAGGGCAGGATATTAAATCCAATCTGAATGTCATGCTTTAGGTTTTCTTTGGAAAGACATGTAAAATTTGAACTCATCTTTATATTAGTTCTTCATATCCTGGAAAAAATGTTTCAGGATCAAAATACCTAGATGCTACATTATAGTTATCAATTTTGTTCATGACTATTTTACAAGAGTTGATAGTGACAGAGCTTTTTAATTAGAAATAGACACAACATATGATGTGTAATTTAAACTAAAAATTATGGAAAAATTAAGGTGAATGTCAACCTAGAGTTCTAATACAGTCATTCAAACAATTTCTATTTTTATGTAAACTTGATTGATGCAATGGAGAATTTGATGAATGAAAGAAAGTGCAGGAATTCAGTTTGACAGGACTATAGTACCTTGGTGTAATGGCCACATCGTTACTAACATTTGAACCGAACATAAATTCCAAACCTTACCAGATAAACAAAGTCATTTCAACAGTGAGCTGAGCGTTTTTTGAGTGTTTGTTAACTGAGATCAACGTTGATAATTTTGAGGAAGTACAGCTATATTCTCGGTGGTGGCATCCCACTCTTATCTACTTTAGCATTCACACTTCCGGCTCCTCTCCTCTTGTCTTGCTGTTGCTAAGACATGCTTCTGTCCATTAGTCCTAATGCAGTACACTTTGTGCTATTCTGGATCTGTTGGCCTCTTTCTTCAGTCTCTTGGCACCTTCTACCTTTGATGACTGATTCTTGTATACTAAATTTTTCCAAAAGTAGAAAGAAAATTAATATCTACAAACATGTAAGTGCTCACTCTATTAACAAATGAAAAGATAGTGACTTTAAAGTTAAGAATGGGAGTTTTACTGTCAATAATACCTTAAGATCAAGCAACACTATATACTGAATTCTCAGTTAAACTTTTATACTTTATAAGTTATTGTGCTAGTTGTGAGGCAGTGAAAGATGACGGAGGGATGCTGGCTACGCTCATGCTAGGGCAGACGGCAAGGCATTCAACATAGCCCTGAAGAAAGCACAGACATAGGAGAGGAGAGCCTGTCCAGGTGATGATAGAGCATTTAGGACAGCTTGATACAAAAGGTGTCAGATGGGAACAATAATTCCACATAAGTCCCCTCTGTCCTATAATGCACAGATGTGAGTCATGTCACAGAGAATTTTGAAGCTAAGGGACTGTGCTTAATTCACTGTAACAATGGAGTAAACGCATCTTTCAGAGTATGAAAGATGATAGAGTGAAGTGTGAGAAGAGAATATAAACAAGCTGGATTCTTATTTTGCATGAAGAGAAGCAAAGAAGATGAAACTTTTTTTTTTGGTAGCAGGGATTGAATAAACTTTACTTTTTATTACACGCATTTACACTGAATCCTTCAATTGATCATGCAGTAGAATGGTCTGCTGGCCCACATGTGGAAGCACAGCTCCCTGAAGGTAGGATCATAATTGTGCAACAGAGACGGGATTTCAAGGGAGATCACCTTTCATCTCTGCACTTGCAGCGCTTTATGAACTATTATAGTTTAGATGCACAAAGGGAAGGAAATTTGGGATTATCATATTTTATTGTAACTAAGCTAAACCTCATAAAATGGGCAAGTTCATGTAAAGATTCCTGCAAAAGACCATGGAATGGCATTAATGCAAATAATGCAAGTAAAAGTAATCAAAAAAA
>RJWT010004169.1:0-34053 GCA_004365215.1 Cuniculus paca | reverse complement strand
ATGAGAGAAGCAGCTCATTAAATAAAATGGATCCTGAAGAAGAATAATAGTTAATTTTCATGAAGACCAGAAGTCAATGAGATAATATGTTTAAAATGCTAAAAGTAAAATCTATTGTTATGGTTAATACATTGTGTCAACCTGAGCAGTTTAGAAGTTTAACCCAGAGACTCAGCAGGGAGCCAGGATTCTTACTTTGTAAATATCATCATCCTGTACAAAGGAGGGCAAGGACATTTTGTAAGTGCTACACCCACCCTGAAAGTGGGAGGGTGGTGGCCTGTGTACAATATAAAGGAGGAGAGGAGGCTTGCTTTCTCTCTTTTGCTTTGGCTGCTGACTTGAAGTGTTGCCCCAGTGCCATGCCACTCTGCCTTGAAGTCAGCTGATTATGGACTGAAATCTCCAGAAACTGTAAGCTAAATAAACCTTTCCTTGCTTCACTTTGGGTGTTAGGTGTTTTGTTGTAGCAACAGAGAAAAGTAACCAAAACAATTTGGTACCAGTGGAGTGGGGTCATTGCTGTGACTGTACCTGACCATGTGGTTCAAGAACCTTTGGGAATGGCTTTGGGAAGAGTTTGGAAAAGTTCAGAGCTGTTGCCTGAATGCATAGAGCTGGAACAGCTTAAGCTGTTCTGTAGGGCAGATTCTAGTCAGAGCCCAGGAGACCAGAAGGTTGATAGAAAGTCTGCCGGTGAAGACCAGGCATGGGAGGTTTCTGCTGGGAAGAAGGACTGAACTGGGTGTTAGACTCCAAACCATGTGTGTTATGGCTTGGCAGAAAGTTTGTCTGCATTCTGCTCATGTCCAGAGACTTTGCCTAAGACTAAAATTAAGGTGGTGGACTGATTAATCTGGCAGAAGAAATTTCAAGGCAGTCGAATGTTGAGGTGGTGTCATGGCTATTTTTGGGGGCATTTAGCCAGATTTATGTTGTGGATCAAGAGCAAAGAATCCAGCAGGATGATTTAAAATATTTTGAGTTTGGCCAGAAAGGAAGCTCCAGTAAAGCTGTGGACTATGAAGATAGACAAGACACCTATTCACCTACAGATCTATGAGGCAAAACTATCATTTAAAAATTAAAGAGAAATAAAGACATTTCAAAGAAACAAGTGATGTTCATTTCTAACATATCTGACCTGTTTTAAATGTTACAGAGCATCTTTCAAGTTAAAACAGAAAGGGTATTCATCAATAACTTAAAAGCAGATGAAAAAATAGGGAAATGAAATGTTCAATACCTGTGTATATATAAAAGATAGTAAGTGGCATTGCATAGTTTTTTATAATTTACCATAGCTAATATATTAACTTACTATAGCAAAAAAAAAGATTCATCATCAATTTAGCTTCAATGATATATAAATAATTGCATAAAAATATGTAATTTTATATTCAGCATATATAAAAAATACAGCTTCATTTCCTGTTTTGGATATTCTCATAAATTATATTTTCATATATTTTCTATCTTTAATGTAGGTGGTGACAAAGCCCAGGGATCAAATAAAAATATAGGATATAAAAACATTAAAGAAAATTAAATTAAACCAAATTCATTTTTGGAAAACATGAGTACTTTAAAACATCTAGCCATACTGACCAGGAAAAAGAAAGAAAGAAATTAAGTAAAATTACAGTTTAATGTATGCCATTGTCAGAAACCTACAAAAATAAAAAAAAGTATAAAATAATACTACAGTTATACATGTCAACAATTTAGATGACCTGTAAAAAATTGAGACATTTTTGGAACAACTCACTTAAAACTAAATCAAGATGACAGAGAAAATTTGAGCATACTTATATAATAAATAAAGAGATTAAATCAGTAATTAAAAGCTTTCCACGGAGATAGTTCAGAACACATGGTCTTAACAATGAATTATAACAGTCATGTAAAGAAGAATTTATGTTAAAACTTCTCAGAATCTTCAAAACCTGTACAGCAAAAAAAATTCATAACTTATTTTCTGAAGCAAGCATTGCCCTGATAATAAAGATAGGTAAGTCATCAAATGAGAAGAAAGTTACACATCAGTACTTCTCAGGAAGTTGCGTTAAAAAATTATGAACAAAATATGATCACACCAAACTGAGGAGCACATTAAGGTTACACAGCATGGTCAAGAGACTTTTATTCCAGAAATAAAATTATGATTCAAAAGCCAAAAATATCAACCAGTGAAATATTAATAATTGCAATTAATGAACTGCAAATATTTGAGAAAAATCTAATATGCATAATTTTTTTTTGTCTTGTTAAGATAGGATCTCATGATGCAGTTCAGGCTGGCATTGAGCTCACTTTGCAGCCCAGGCTTCCCTCGAATTTGCCACAATTCTCCTGCCTCAGCCTTCCCAGTGCTGGGATTACAGGAGTGAGCCACCATACCTGGATCTTAAATTATTAAAAAAAATAAAGAAAAACACTCAAGAAACTAGGACTGCAAGGAAAACTATTTGGCATAATAAAGTCATTTATAAGAAGTCTCCAGCTAACATTATACTCAATTATAAAAGGTTAAAATCTCCTTCCTAAGGTAAGAAAAAAGGAATGGATGAATATTTTTGTGAATCTTTTAAATGGGCTGTGGGGACAAGAAACAAGAAGCCAGCCCCTTCCTTTGAGCGAAAGGCCATCACAGACCATGAGGAGGAGAAAGAAGAAGCCAACCCTTTCCTCTGAGTCAGCAGCAGCTGTGGGCCATGGGTAGGAGAAAGAAGAAGCCAACCTCTTCCTGTGAGCCAGTGGCAGTTGCAGGCTATGGGGAGGAAAAATAAGCCAACCTCTTCCTGTGAGCCAGCCAGCACAGGCTGGAAGACAAGAAGAGCCGAGTCACCCCCCCATCCCTTCCCCAGTAAGCAATTGGCTGATCTAGACAAACACAGGCAGAGATGACAGCTGCTGAAGTTAAAAAAAGAATAAAAAAAACCAAACCTTACTGCTTATAATGTTTAGCATTTGATTGACTTTGCAGGCCTCAAGCTGGTAGGCTGAACATCTATTTAGAGGATAATAGTATGCAGTATAGCAACTGTGGGGGATTTCCTTCTAAAGGTAGCAGCTAGTGTTAATTGCCTATTATCTTGTTTTAAAGTCCTGTACTGTTTTCATTGTTTTGTTTGGTTTGGTTTTATTATGTTTTGTTTGATTTTATTATATCACATGTCATGGGCAGCTATTTCAAAGATAACAAGATATATTATAGTAGTCATTGTTGATTTCTTGATTTGAAGTCTTATATCACTTTCATTGTTTCATTTTGATTAGTTTTATTCTGTTCTGTTTGTCTGATTTTATTATGTTTGATGGTATTGGCAGCTATTTTGAAGATAACAAGAGGCATTATGGTAGTCATTGTTGATTTCCCATTATCTTGTTTTGAAATCCTGTATTACTTTCACTGTTTTATTTTGATTGATTTTATTCTGTTTTATTTTGTTTGGTTTCATTCTTTTTTAAAATAAAACAAAATTTTAAATTAAAAAAATAAACATTTTCCTTGAAGTTCACAAGTCCTTCTCTTTTTTTTTTTTTTTTTTTGTACTAAGGAACCTTAGATCTTCATATAGACCTATATCCACAGCACCACTTTTAAAATATTTTTATTTTAGGGCAGGTTCTCTCTAAATTGCATGGGCTGGGCTGAAATTTGCAATCTTGCCTCCGCCTTCCAGTGTTCTGGGACTATGGACATGCCCCACCAGACCTGGCTAATTTTACTGGAAGATTTTCACAGAGCAATTAAAAAGGTAAAAGAAAATTTTAAAATTCTCCAAATTATATGAAATAATTAAAAGTCGGTGTGACATGGTGGTGCATGCTTGCAACCCCAGCACTTTTGAAGACTGAGAAAAAAGGATCACAAGTTTGTGCTGTGTTGGGAATTTAACAAGACCCTTCATAAAACAAAGAGCAAAAGGCTGAGAGTGTAGTTCATTTCCAAAGCACCGAGTTCAATCCCCAGCACTGCACAAGAAAAAGAAAAAATATAAAAGAACAATTAAAATCATCTGCATTTACAAAAGATCATATGAGATGATACATAGAAAATCATGTGGAATCCAGACTATTAAATTATAGGATAAAACATCAACACCCAAAATATAAGTATATTTTCAATTTGTGAAAATGAAGAAGCTGAAACTGAAGTGAACAAACTAATTCTATTCATCATAGTGTCAAAAAAAAATTCTGGGAGTAATTTTAAACTGGATGAAGCAAGACCTATATTTTGAAAGTTAAAACACATTGCTATTTGTCAGGTTCCTGATTTACTATGTAAGACTATTTTACAGACTCTGAAAAGGGAATTCCTCAGCATAACAAATAATTTCAGCAACATTGGAGGTTACATCATTAACATACAACATCAATTATATTTCTATTTATTAATAATGCACACATAGTTTCAGAAATTAAGGCACCACATAAATTATAGTCATTCCAAATGAAAATACTAATGTGTAAACTCAGTAAGTATCAAATTTTATGTTAAAATCTATATCATATTTATGAAAGAAATCAAAGAATATCTAAATTAGTGGAGAGAGATACAGTTTATAAATTGAAAACTCAGGGTCAGGGATTTAACTCAGTGGCACAAGTGCCTGCCTGGCAAGTGCAAGGTCCTGAGTTTGACTCCCCATATTCAAAAACATAATAAATAAATAAAAAATAAACTGAAGACTCTAAATAGTATAGAGGTATAAAGATCATTTGTTCCTCAGTCAGCATACAAATTAAAATGAATTCTATCACATAAAGACCTTATAAATACAAACATATCCTAACACTTGTATGTAAGGAAAAGAAATTATAACTAAAATAACTTTCAAAAAATTAAGAGAAATAATTCTGTTTGATTTCAACACTTGTTACATAACTAAAATAATGAAGAAAAAATCATGTTCACACAAAAACCTGCACCCAAATATTGACACTCAAGCCATGGAACACAACTGAGTTTTAAAAAGAACTAACTAATAACACAATCTGAATTAATCCCTACACCATTATTCTTGTAATGACAAATACTGTAGATGGAGAACACATTAGTGGTTGCCAGTGATTGAGGAGACAAAATGGAAGTGTAACAGGGAAGGCCACAAGAGGACAATTTCGCCAATCTTTGAGGTGACAACAATGTTCTAGGTCTTAATGTATTGGTGTCCATCTCCTAATAGTAATAGTGCAGTACGGTTTTGACAGACATGAGATTGAGTGTGGTGGGACACACCTGTCATCCTAGCACTGGAGAGGCTGAGCAGGATTGCCACAAGTTCGAGGCCAGCCTGAGCTACAAATAGCTTGTTCAGTGTCAGCCTGGACTATACAGAAAGACAGTCTCCAAAAAGAGAGAGGGAGAGAGAGAGAAAATTACAAAAGTACTTCATCTTATTTAAATGGCATGGTCCAGGCTGGAGATGTGACTCGGTGGAAGAGTTCTTGCCTTGAATGCACAAGGCCCTAGGTTTGATCCCCAGCACCACAAAAAAGAAAAACAAAACTGAGTTCTTGCCTTGCATGAAGGACATCAGCACTGAGTGAATCTGAGTAAAGGTCACACACAGAAAATTTCTGTGTTATTTCTTGAATCTGCACATGGATTGTGCTGATGAGCTCTATGGTTCAGCCTGAGCTAAACTGGTAAACAGTTATTTTTTATGATGCTTGTGAAGGAATTTCCAGAAGAGGTTAGCATCTGAATCAGTAAACTGAACAAAGATAGCGCTCACCTTGTGAGTGAACATCAGACGGTTTAGTTAGTGTCTGAATGGAGCAAAAAACAAAACAGCAACAACAAAAAAAGAAAGTGAGGAGAGGCAAACTTGCTCTGTGCGTAAATTGAGATATTCAGTGTTTTCATCCTCAGCTATCAACAAACCTCATTCATGGGTCTGAAAACTTGGGCCTTGAATTACCCCTTTTACTCTCAAGTCTTCAGGTTTCAGCTAGAACTACACAAACTTCTGGGTCTCTGATCAGGCCGTGGGACTCCTCAGCCTCCAAAATCCCATGAACTGTATCGCTCATAATAAACTCCTTGGATGTACTGAATGAATCACTATACAAACTATTGGTTCTACTTCCCTGAAGAATCATCACTCATGCATGTGGCTACAATTATCTCAAAAAACTTGACTTTAAAAAAAAACAGGGATATTTGTTGATGTCTCTCATTAAGCAAGTGGTTCCTGGGAACAAAATTTTATGGCAAAACATCCAAATATCTCTTGTCATATTTAGGCACAAAGAGTTTAAAATTTGCTATAGAGAAAATTTCTCAGAGCCTGTTGCTCATTTCTAGACACGAAAGCGCCTCATCTTTCAAGGAAGGATTCAACTTCACAGCCATAGGTTTTACCATAGATAATAACCCAGGTTTTCTCCACAGGAACTTGGAAACAGTAATTTTTTACAGATACTAGAAACAACTAAAAATTTCGAAAATTTTATTATAGTGCTTTTGACTATCACTCACTTACAGGAACCTGATTTCAAATTTGTTTCACTAAATTTGAACTCTATGAAGTCAAGTTTTAAAGGTCACCTAGGTTTGACTCAATCTTCCCTTTGCTTCTGGGACCAGAGCCTTACCTGATTTTTTTTTTTTCAGCATCAGAATATATGAAGAACTAACTGAGTTTAATAACTAGATGAACCACTGAAGGAATAGGTCCCAGAAATAGCAGGAAGGAAAAAAAATTCAAAGGAATGCTTCCTTTTAAAGAAGATAAAAAAAACAATTCTGTATCTGTGGAGGTGGTTACAGAGTATAGTGATGTTATGAAGTTCTAAAAAAATTCAAGGGTGGTCAGTATTAGTAAAGACTTGTTTAACTTTGTTATTTGGTTAATTCAAAAGGCCAGACTGATTGTAAAGAAATCCTAGTTCATCAAATTTCCTTCATTTCGTGATTTCATTTTGACCTAAAGTTATGGAGGGGAATCTATTTATTTGAGCATATCAAGCAAATACTAGAACTGAGAATGAAGTTATTAATCTATTTCTTTCCTAACCAAGAGTAACCAGAAATAAGAAATGGTTTGTTTTCATGTGATAAGGACAATAGCGTACCTTCATATGTGTGCTTCAAAGGAAAGCCAGTTTGATCTGTGTTACAACATACTCCAAAGTGATCTTGATTTTCAGGAAAACTCACTGAACATTAGGCAAGTTCATTTCATTGATGAGATGATGCTAATGCATAGTTAACAGGAAGTAAAGACACTTAAATATGCTCACACATGTCTGACAGAGTATCAGTGATAATCCAAAAGAAACTGGATCTGCTTGACACAGTAATTAAGTTGTGAAGACTACAGTATTTTTTAGTATGTTAGAAATACAATTTATAAGGTAAGAGACAAGTTGATTACCCTTGCATTGTCTGCTATGAAAACAGAGGCCCTTTTTGGATTTTGATAGCAATATATATCACTTGTGTGTTAACCCATAAGGTTGCAGGTTTTAAAAAGTGTCTTGAAAAGAGCAAAGCAAAACAATACAAAACACACCTACTTCACCTCTTCTGGTAGTGGTGCTTACTATTTCTCCATGTTTTGTGTGAAATAAGAGATCCAACAGTTTTGACATGTAACATGTTCAACAGCAATTTTCTACATGTCCTTCTGCCAATCATGCATAAAGAGATTCTAATTTAAACATCTAGAATTTTGGAATCCTGCCATACTTACTGGTATGATAAACAGTGTTTATTTGTAAAGCATCTCTTGCCTTATTGTCAAACATTTGAAAAAACTAGTTGTCTGACTAATGGACATCAGAAAGATACCACAAGTATATATTATCTGATTCACAAAACTATAAAAATAGTTACAGACAATATCATTCCACTGTGTAATCAAAATGAAATATTATGAGACTAAGCTTAATCTTGTCAAGGAGACCGTAGTAAATTACAGAAAAAGAGAGGTAAAACATTCATTTTAGCTGCATCTACTATATCATTGTCTCCTTCCTACCCTATCCTCATGTGATCATGTACTCTTGTAGTAAAGGTGACAATTCCTGTGAGATGACTCATCTCTTAGAACTACCATCTCAAAATTCAAATACCAGTTTCATCACTGAACATCAGACCTAATGTGGCTAATTACACACTTTAGAGCACAGAATTGTTAATTTTTATTACCTATTTTCCATACATAGTTTTGCTAACTATTAAATGTTCTTCAAAATGCTAACTGTAAACATTGTTTCTTGCCATGATAGGATGGATGGAAAAAATATTTTTCCTTCTGAAAGTAATCAAATAATTTTTCTTCAAGTTCCAATTGATACAGGCGAATGAAACTCCCAACCTCCTACATGTTCCGCACACATTCATGTTCTCTAAAATTGAAGAATGAATTTTAGGAACAATGGAGGTGAGGAGCAGTATATATTTACTGAGAGAAAGAAAGCTTCTGTCTGAGAGAGACAGAAAGGATCTCCAGTGGGTTGCCAAAGACTCTGGCTTTTCTAGGGATTTTTATAGGGCAAATCTATGAGGTGAGGTGGGTCCAAGATGGGGAAAACCTGGGAACTCACAAGGCAA
The DNA here is from genome assembly GCA_004365215.1 of Cuniculus paca. Classification (NCBI taxonomy): domain Eukaryota; kingdom Metazoa; phylum Chordata; class Mammalia; order Rodentia; family Cuniculidae; genus Cuniculus; species Cuniculus paca. The sequence goes on along the minus strand of RJWT010004169.1, from coordinate 25,481 downwards.
ATGGTCATGAGGTGGGACAGAACTATAGTCAACCAATGAGATTAATTGTTCCGGTAAAACTGACCAAATCAGGGACGAATAGGGAAGCGAGTCACATAGCAAGCGAGCATTCTTGAGGATCTGTTACTCTTCCTATAGGGAATTGGGACGGTCAAGGTGATCTATACCTATTTAGAATGTCAATCTCTGATGTTTCTACTTAGGGTGTGGTTGTATTTGATTTGCCTTTTGTCTTGGTATCTGCCTTACATCGTGAGGTGTCTGTTTCCTCCAAGGTCACAAGACTTCTGGTCCTCTGTGTTGCCTTTCTCTAGGGCCTGTCCCTCTCTGACTGCCTATATTTCTAACCTACTCAGTTGCCTGTAACACAATGAGTCTAACCATGCAAGAAAAGAAACAAAAGTTTTAAGAAAAAAAATTGGTGGTGAAGAAAGAAAATTTAAAATGTACCATGATCATATATAGGATTTATATTTACATTATCTAAGGAACATACCAATAAGTTATTAATAAATGGATAGATGGGTAGACGTTTAGATGGATGGACGGGTGGTTAGATAGACACGTAAGAAGAAAAATTAGAAACTCTAGTTTTGAATTTTAATATGCCAAACAAGAATTAAATAGTTGAATTGCTGTTCAGAAGAGAATTAGTGAACTAAAAAAGTGTATTAGAACAAAATATAAGTATGTGTAGAGAACAAGTCCATTTTGAGTGAAAATACATGACAAGAAAGACAAAAAAATAATGATCTTGTCAAACAGAAGACAAAATTTTTTACTTGTGGTCTTGTCCCAAAGAAAATGCTAAAAGTTATTCTTCAGTCAAAATAAATCTAAACTTTCAAGGGAGTTCAGTGAAAGTAGCAATAAGTGAAGAATGATGATAGTGCTAAGTATACTTGTATATAAAAACTAGTATTGAGTGTCATAAATGATACAATACTTTATTCATTTGTTCATGGTTTATGAGAATAAATGAAGGCAATTATTGTAAATCAGAAGAAAATAAAGGGAGTTCACCTGTTCCAAAATGCTTGGGTATGTGGTTGTAGCTCAGTAGTGGAGTCTGCCTAGCATGTATGAGGTTTTGTGTTCAAACTCTAGCACCAGAAAATGAAAAGAAAAAGAAAAAGAAAGAAAGGAAAATTCTATTGTTAGGGAAAATGAAAATAATTATTGGGATGAAAATGTTCCTAACCAACTGTGGTGGTGCATACTTATAATCCCAGCATTCAGAAGGTTGAAGAAGGAGGATTACTGTGAGTTTCAGCCAGCCTGGGGCTACAGAGCCAGCCTCTGTCTCAGAAACAAATAAAATTCCAAAAACACCCCGAAACAATAGTATTAGGTGGAAAATAACATGATTATTGTAATGAATATATTCTAGGTTAAAAAATAAAATATTTATATAATTACAAAACATGCTAAATAATGAGAATATATTACACTAGTGAAACAGCCAAAGTCAAAGAAAGTTGAAAAAAATAGAGACTAACAATGAACATAGAATAGTCAGTACATAAATAGAAATCAATTGAGAAAGTAAATGCATTAAGACTCAAATATCATATACAAGCTAAACTCTTCGAATAAAAGGCAAGAATTATCCATGTGAAATTTGAAAACCTAAACCCTGTTGTGCTTCTTACATACAATACATCTAAAATATAAAGATATTCTAAATTTTCAAATAAATGGCTAGAAAAATATACTACATAAATGCTAATACAAAAAAAGGAGTATAGCTATATTAATGTCAGAAAGAGGTTGATTTTAATAAGAAAGGCCATTAGAAATGTGAATATTTTTAAAAATGCTAAAAAGGGTAAACACCAGTTCACCAGAAAGCCATAATAATTGTAAATTCAAATGCAGGGAGGATCATGGCCTCCTACTATGGCCTCCTCCTACTCCTAACTACAATGGGAAAAAGTCACAACAGACTCAGTAACAAAAATCTAAAATATATAACTAACAACCATAATAAAAAATAACCTAACTAATAAAGAAATCTTAAAATACCCAGCTTCAGTGTGGATACAGTGCAGTAAGGACACTGATATTTCACTTTACAGGCTCAAGTGTAAAATGGTAAAATGATGATTCAGTAACAACTTTTAATGTATAAATAAAAGTTATATAAAGATATAAAAGTTGAGTAATACAACTTGTATTACATTGAGTAATACATCATGCAGAACATATAAGGAAACTAACGTGTAACCTCTTTCTGCCAATCCATTTTATTTCAATGTTCTTACTTTATTCATTAAAGGTATGCGTGCACATCTTTTATGACCAAGGAATCCCCTTAGTAGGTTTAAATCCAAGAAATATGTGCACATTTGAAACAATAAATATGTGTGAGAAAACTCAGGGCTCAATTATTCTTCATATCAAAATCCAAAAACTAGCTTAGTGCCTACTAAGAGAAGACTACATATGTTGTCTATATTCATACAATAGATTATCATTATTAACATACGTGAACTCATATATAGGCAATATGATGAGAGACCAGCCTGGTTGACTGCAGGCTCATTTTCTTCCCCCTTTCGGTAGCTTGGTGGGGAGTTTGTTTAGCTAGAGGGAGAAATCTGGGAGAGACAGCTAGGTCAAATTCAATCTTCCTGACATTTAAGACTGCTGCTTAACAGGGCCCTAGGTAATGTAGGCATTGTCATTCTGAATATATAGTGCCTAGAATTGTTTCTGGGCTTAATGATCACTCCATATATTTCTTCTACTTAGAGAAGTTGAGTATTTCCTGCTCCATTTCCATCACGTCTACGTACACATAAGGTACAGTGAGGACACCATTTTTTTTCTTGAGGAGCTTTTGTTGCAGGTCTAGCTTACTGGCAAACTTTGGTACTTTCTGTGCTCAAATCTTGGACATCGTGCACAAAGAACATTATATTCCACACACAGTTTTTGAGAATTACAGTTCTCAAAACTATATATGCTCTGCCACTTCACTAAATGTCAGTTTACTTTCCCTCAATAAATTCTATATTATACCCAAAGTATAGCTGACTAGGATTCTGTATCTGTGACCCACATCCTTGACCTAATAACTTGGATAAATTTATATACAAAAGGTGGAGAAAACAATACACATTCCAAAAACAAACTGAATGATTCTGTTTACATAAATGCCAGAACAATCAAAGCTAAATTATAGAATTTAACATTGGCATATTGGTACTGTTGCAGAGTACAGAGTGAGTAGGGTTGAAAGGAGTTCTTACTGCTCATAATTTATTGTTTCTTGATCCGTGGTGGCTACATTTGGCTAATTGATGATGAATTACTTATCAGAGCTTAGTGTGATTAAAATACAGTAAGTGCTTAAATTTTTAACAATTACAGTAAAAGACACAGTCATTAACCCCTCTCTAAATGATTTCCCCACTTCAAATACACTTATTCCATCATCCTTGCCACATTCTGAAGCAATTCTGAAAGTTTTCTTTCTTGAGCATCCTAGTTACTGTTGTGGCTGCATAAATATCCTAATCTTTTCAAAAACATTTACCTTTACGGTCATTATGACTTTTTGGAAGGACTAGAAGTTGCATGGTGCCAGATCGGATGAATAAGATGGATGAAGATACACCATTATGAGCCTGGGTTTCTGCTGGATGACACTTGTCAGCAGCATTCACCAGATTATTTATCAAACCTCATAAAGACACTCATGAGAGAGGACATCCAGAACTGCTTCAGAAAGTGGCAAAAATGGTGGAATAAGAGTATTTGAAACAAGGGAAGATTTTTGAGGGGGACTTATCAATGTGTCCTTTACAGTAATAACTGTATTAAGAAAACTTAAACATTCACCTGCTATTTTGATCGCTCCTTGTATATGTTTCATGCTTCTTTTTTACCCCTTGGGATCAAATGATGTGATTTAGTGTTGGCACACTCAGCAGTAAGGTTTTAAATATATTTAGCATTGTAAACCTGTTTCAGGGACAGTTCGTGCTCGTTAAAATATTCCCTATTCTCCTTGAATTTCCATGTTGCCTTCAGCCTTGCAGTTAATTTTAAAACCTCTGCGAAGAGGAGGACACTGAACAGAGCCGCCATGTGTCATTTCTCAGCTGAGGCTCTTAAGAGTCAACGCCTTCTTCCATCTTTCTTTTTCACTGCCTTGGTGTCCTTAGAGGCCACGTGTTCCAGATGGTCCCACAGCCAGATGCAAGGACGCTTCTCAAACGCCATCAATCTCTATGTGTGTGGAAAATGAACCTGTGTTGCGTTAAGCAGCTAAGATTTTTAAAGGAACCAGAACTAATTAACTTAACACTAAATGTCAACATTACAGACAATAAACAAATCAATAAAACCTGGTAGCAGAAAAAGAAAGGAAAAATAATACAGATATATACTTTTTTGAAATCATGAGTAAATTGGATTTAAAACAAATTTTTTTCTGTAGTATATGTTTAAAGTTGCTATAATATCGAAAATATATTGTTCATATTATTCCTAAAATAACCCACAAGTAAAGGAAAAATAATTTCCTTTCTATATCTAGAATGTTCTTAAAAAAACACAGGAAACTATAATAAGAGTAACAATGACACAAGAAATATTATTGCTTATAGTTAGAGGACTGTAAGATAATATTATATGTAAAAGGCATTAGTAAGTATTAAATTTTGAAAGTGTTATCTCAATAGGAGATGTGCACTTTCCATTAAGAAATGACTTACAATTGATAGAGTACCTTGTTAAATGTCTTTTTCTTTGCCAAAATGGCACTGAAAATTCCAATGAAATATAAACAGTACAGTATCTGTTTTAAAATGCAATACACTTGGTTTCAGCAAGTGATAATTGCATTTAATAAACACTGGAGTTTGAGTCGGTAAAATATCACATGGCAATTAAATTTAGCTTTTTACTTCTTCATAACTTATTATTCTTTACAATGTTAAAGTTCCTAAACATCTGGGTGATTTAAATGCAAGGATAGAATTACTTATTTTAGGATCACTCTGACTTTCTTCATACTGGTATTCATCATTCTGAATGAAGACAAAGTCAAATGAAATATAAATGGAATTTTATAAATATCTTAATGGCTTTGAATTTGCCTCAATGTAGACACAAAATAGATGTTTAATACATGTTTCACATGACATGATCTACCAATTCTGCAGATTTTTTTCAAATTTTGTCCCTGCCAGCAAACTAAATCTGCATTTTATAGTTATACTGCCCATCACAAAAACAGCCTTAACTCCTCAAAAATAAGTTCTTCAATATGACAGATTTATGTACTACTCATTCAGAAAACTACCAGCCATGTGTTTCTGGGATCTTATCAATATAATCTATCGATTATATTGGTATAATAATACTAATTATTATACCTCTTCTTGGTATAATAATACCTGTATAATTCATAGTCTTAGCATATTGGTTAATAATAATTGCTTAATTTATACTACTTTAAATGACTTCAAAAATCACTTTTAAATAATAGGAGCATGTTTCAAACTTTTAACGCTACAAAACTTGAAAAATATATTGCCCTTTTCAAACTTCTTCTGACTTTACATAGATTCTCAGCTCCAAAAAAAGTTCAACCAAGTCACATTGGAATCAGGTGATTCAGTTTAAACTCACATGAAAGCCACTTCATCCCCTCCATCATTCAAGGTGCCCTCTTCTGACCCTTCTCAACTCCATTACATCTGTCTGATGATGTGATGTTATTTCATAGCTTGATTGAGAGGTTTATTGATTTCAGTCACTGCTCTCTACTATATATAAATAAATCTGAAAGCGAGAAGGTTTAAATTTGGTAATGAAAGTGAAGGCTCTTTCATGACACCTACGAAATTTCTTTGATGGTTTATCTGATGGACTGTCAAAAGAGGGTCAGACCCAGGAAAACTCAGCACCTATGAAAGAAAATGACAGATCCAGTAAAATTCAGAGATATAGCTCTAGGAATTTTATAATCCTTAAAGGGGGCAGGGAGTTGACTGAGATGGTATTTTTACTTCTTCAATATGAAAGTAAATATGTGAGAGAGAAAAGCAAACCTATGACAAGTGAATATTTGAAGAATATTCAAATATATATATGTTAATAATGTTTTGTACTGTATGTATGCTATATGCGTGGGTACATGTGCTATTATCCACAGAAAGCTAAGTCTGAATGAAAGCCCTGTACTATGCTTGGAAACTGATTTGAATGATAAGTGACAAACATGGAAGAATGAAAAGAGAAAGGAGAATTTAAGGCAGGAAGATACATTGTGTTTGCAGCTGCAACATGGCCGCTGTTTGACATGACTACTTGGTCTGAGAAGACTTACAAAACATACTTTAGATAAGTGACCTAATATACAAAAATGAACAGCACTTCAGTCTTGCCTTCAGACCTTTCATTAAATAAAAATGATGCCCTGAACCTCAAGCCTACAGCTTTTCAGATTTTATATATGAGAAATACAATAAATGTTTAATTTTTAAAAAACATTATTACAGAACATGACACATTACTATTAATCCACCTGGCACGACTCCTTCTTGCTTTACACTTGCTTACCCCATTTTTCTTGCCACTTTTCTGAAGTTGTTCTCAAAGTTTTTTTTCATAAATATCTTTAATTGTACTGTGCTAGTTGCCTGAATGGCCTGATTGAATTAAAAATGTTTGCCTTTTATGATCATTTTGACTTTGGGGAAGTCAGGTGTCACATGGTGTCAGATTCAGGGAATAAAGTGAATGTTTTACAAGACATTTTCAATAGTCTTTGTTTAACAGTCTCTCATATTACCGTAATTTTTTCATTTTTAGATTTCATGAGATTTTAAATTTGGTTTACAAACAAATTGGTCAATCTGCTTCGACTTCAAATGAGATATCCCCTCTGGCACTCATCACTTTTAAAATTTTCAGAGTTATTAAGTATATTTTATTTGGTGATCTGGCAATACACAATCATGTTTTCCTATGAAACTAGAACAAACTTATTTAATCCTTTATGAGTCTTTACACCAATTACTCTTCTGATTAAGTGTGTAAATTTTAAAAGAAATTTTCAGGTATAATGCTGTGTGAAATATGAGAGACAAATATGCATCTGGGGAATTTTTAAAGAATAATTAGTAAACCTGCTGAAAGACTAGAGAATGAAACTCATTCACTCAGAGAATAAAATTATTGTTAATGATTTAAAATACAGAAAGAAAAAGCTATGAGATGGGTTTAGTCACATTGTGACTGTTTTACATATGTTACAAAAATGAGCTGCATTCATTCTAGTACTAGTTAGGAAAAAAAGAGGATTGAGAAGCATATCTTGGAAATGTTGTAGGTTTAGTTCCAAGACATGGCAAATAAAGCAATTGTCACAATACATCATATAATTTTTTTATGTTTCCTAACTACATACAAAAATTATGTTTAAACCATACTCTATTCTACAATGTAAAAGCATTAGTCTACATAAAACAAGGGTAAAACCTCAATTTAAGACATTTTATTGCCTCAAAATGCTAGAGATTATGAGCCTTCAGCAAGACATAACCATTTTTGCAAGTGCAAGGTCTTGTCTTCATATTAATGACTGGGGATTGATCTGGGTTGTGGATTGTTGCAAGTTTAGGGTGGCTATAACAATGTTTTAAAACAGGACAAACGTCCTGTTTCCTATCTGTATTTTTATAATTTTCCTTATATTGAGAAATAATTCCTCTACTTCCATTTTATGATACACTATGATACTATATTTTATTTTCTAATATTTTATAGTTCATTATTTTCACATGATTATGAAATTTTTCAGCATTTTTGGGCTACTCTTTTGTTTGTTAGCAACTTAACTTTCTTTTTAATACCATTCTTACCACATGTCATAGTCACTTTTTTGATGCTGGGACAAAATACCTGAATTCACCAATGAGATGACATTCGCAAATGTTAGCTCACACTTTGTAGAGGTTTCAGTCCACAGTCAGCTGGCCCTAAGGCAGGGTGGCATGGCAGAGGGACTTGACTGAAGAGAAAGGTTTGCTGGGAGCAGCAACCTCCATTTTGCTTTCCCTTTTTATTCTATACAGGCTACAGGTATATTGGTTGGTGCCTACCTCCATGGTGGGTCTTCGCTCTTCAGTAACTCGATCATCCACATCCAGAACTATATTAAATCATCCAGTGGACTAACCCAGTATCACAAAACCATGATCCATTCACTCTCAAAAGCCCTACCTATGGGTGCATGAGGCTTGAGGGAGCATCTAGATATAAAAGCAATATTCCACTCCTGGCCCCCCAAAGATTAATCCACATCCCTTTATGCAAAATTCATTTCGTCCATCGCTAAGAGTTGCCAAGTCCTAACAATTTCAGCACTATTTGAAAATTCACGTATAAATTTTCCTCTGAGATATAAGGCAAATTTATATGCAAGCCCCTGAAAAAATTAAGAGAAAGATAAGTGCTTCCAACATACAAAGGAACAAAATAAACATTCTCACTCCAAAAGGCATAAAAGCAGAAATATGAAAGAATGGGACCAAAGTAAGATTAAAATTTCTCAGGGCAACCATTGAATCCTGCAGTCCCTTGTCCAGCATCTGGGCCAATGTTCGAAAAGAATTGAACACCAAATGGCTTGGGTGACTCCATCTCTAAGGCACTGTTGGTGGCCATATATCTCATGATTTCTCTTTTGGCTTTAGGGGTTGGGTGCCTGGATTGCTGAGTGCTATGAACCCAATCCTGAGGAAAAAATTCTGGAACATGGTTCCATAGGGCTCTCTTCTTCTTCTTTTTTTTTTTTTTTGTTGGGGAGGGTTCTCTTAAAACAAATTCTTTCACCTTAAAAATTTTGAAGCTGCAAAGAGTGGAATTCTGGTGGGTTTTTGTGATGTACTCAGGGCCATCTTTTCTATTGTCTTATTCCAAAATACTTGGTTTTTAATACTAATCTTTTCAGCAAACAAGTTTTCCTCTGCTCCATGTTTCAGATCACAACTTTCACAGAACTTCTTGCCTGGCTAAACTCAAAACTGTTTAAATCATTCTGCTAAGTTGTTTACTATTGATTTTCATTTTACAGCTGGCTGAAAGACTCCAACAGTAACCACGCCACCACCCCAACTTTAGATTGACCTGAAACTTCTACTGCCAGATTAATTAGCCCACTGCCCTTAACCTCATTTCCTCCCCCCAATATCTCTGGACATGAGCAAAATGCAGACACGTTTTTGACCATAATACACGTGGCCTGGAGTTTAACTGCCAATGCAATTTGTTTCCAGTTTAAACTTCTTAAACTGTGTCTTAGTTACTTTTCTCTCTTTGCTGAAACGATATACCTGAGACCCAAAGTTAAAGAGGGAAATGTTTATTTAGCTCACAGTTTTTAGAGTTTTCAGTCCATAATCAGCTTGTTCCAAGGCAGGATGGCAAGGCAGAGGCAACAGTTCATTGTGGCAGAAGACAGCAAAGCAAGAAGAGTAAAAATGGGGAATCAAACATCTTTTCCTTCCCCATATTGTATGCAGGTTATCCTCTCTAGGGCAGGTGTAGCACTCATAATAACTAATCCCAGCACTAGACAATGAACCAATCACAAACTCTATATTCAGCAGCTTCAAAAGCCCATCGCCCATGACTGCATGAGGTTTTGGGGGGAATTCCAAACACAACCCATAACAAGCCTGGTCTTTTTCAACTGCATTGTAGTCAACATTCAGGTCTTCTGAGCTTGGACCAGCATCTCTCATCAATCTGGACTTACAGCATTCTGGACTGCTTCTTCAGCTGCATCTCCAAACCTTTCCATACTCCCCTAGCACATACTACCAGGCTTCTGAACAACATGGTCAGGTACAGTCCCAGCAACAACCCAACTCATGGTACAAAATCTGCCTTAGTTACTTTCTTCTTGCTGGGACAATATCCTGAAACCCTCAAGTTAAAGGAGGAAAAGTTTATTTTTAGCTGACATTGTAGAGGTTTCAGTTTATAGTCATCTAGTTCCAAGGCAGGATGGCATGGAAGAGGGGCATGGCAGAAGAGAAACTGTGATATGGCAGGCAGGAAGTAGCAGACTTCCTTCTGCTTTCTCTTTTTATTCTATAGAGTTTACAGTGTATTGGTTGGTATCATTACCACACATGATAGCTCTTCTCTCTTCAGTAAATCCATCATCCACATGCAAAGCTTTGCTGAACTACTCAGCAGACCAATCTAGTACCACACCCATGATCCCATCATTCTCAAAAGATCTACCTTTAAATGTATGAGAATTTGAAGGAACATTCAGATATAAGCCATAATGCCATAAGAATTAGAGATTTTCTCTTTGAGGATTTTATAATTAATATGCCTTTATTATAATAAGACTTGTTTGTAAATTTTCCACTATCATTTTGTTGATAAAATCTTCATCGAGAGTCCTTGAAAACAGACAAAGTATTGAATGGGATTATCTTTACAGTTTCTTTTCACCACTCATAGTCTATGAAGAATTTTCATGATAGACTTAGGGCTAAACATTTTAAATAATAATATAATGTATAAATATATGTCAGAAGGACTGCATGATCTCATATTGCTTTTCTCAACAGTTTGAGTCTCTTTTTCACAATGCAAATTAGCATTGTGAAAGGATGAAAGGAAATAAACAGTTTCAATATTAAATAAAGTCACATAAAGATATATTCCTAGGAAAATGTGGATGAAACCAGTTACATCAGAAAAAAGAAAACCTCATTGTCCACTTTTTGAGTGATCTGATGCTTCCTGATGCCCTTTCCAGTTCCCCTGTAAAGGAAAGTGGCTAAAGTGTGGTTGTGATCTGAGATATGGATCTAGCTATATTTAGGGTATGATGGACGGATATACTTCTGTCTTTTCACCCATTTCTTTGCTTTCTACAGAAAACCTGAAACTGTAATACCTACCAGTCATCTTAATTTCTGTAGGGAGAGAGGAAATTTCTGTTGGATGTGCTGTCCTTAACCACATTGCCCGCCCATTGCTTATTGGAGGCCACTGTAGTTTGAGGTGGAAGTGATAAATGTGAAGGGTGTAGTATTTTGTTTGTATACTGTTTTAATTTGATCAGTTGGATAATACCAAATACCATGTATTAGAAAGCTATGAGACAACATATATATGGCTAGTAGTTCTGGAAGCTGGGAAGTCCAACGTCAAACCATCAGCAAATTCAGCATCTACAAAGAGCCCACTTAATAGTTTATAAATGATATGTATTTTGTCAGTGTCCTCACAGTATGGAAAAGGTGAGAGGTTTCTCTCTGATGTCTTTTTCATAAAGTACTAATTCTGATCATGAAAGGTGGACCCTTATAATCTAATCAACATCTAAAGATCTCTTAATATACCATATCATATTCATATTTCAAAAATATGAATTTGGAAACAACACAAGCATTCAGACAATGACAGAAAAGAGCCTGAACCTTACTGTCTTACTCTTAATATCATTATTTGTAAAGAAAAGTTTCAAAATCTCCACATTCTCTCATTGTCTATGGCTATTTGATCAGGAGCTCAAAGGAAGAAGGAGAATTATCAGGTCAGGTATTCATTTTCTTCTGGTATTAATGCAATAATGATCATGTTAATAATCATCACTAGTCTCTAAGGGTTTTTTCAAGTGTGTTTTAAATACTATTTTTCTTTTTCCTATCTCTTTAATTTTTGATATGTCAAGTTACATAAAATTAGAAATCTTCATGGAAATCTTGATTTGATATCTGAAGCATCATGTATAGTATGCTATTTGAAGAGGATAATACTCTCTTAATTTAACCAACACTCATCCTCATCATTCAGCTAAATATAGTGAATCATATAAATTATAACATTTTATAACCTCTCATCAGCCTCAATAAATGGGATAATGCTATTAAACAATGATTAGGGAAAGTCCAGTATATTCATTATTGTTAAACAATCTCCGAATCTCTTATATCCAATTTTTCTTTCAAATTGTGTTCTATATCCCCTTTATTCCCAACTAATAAACATGATAATTTTGCTCCATTTTCTGAGAAAGTTAATTGTTAAATTGATATATAAATACAAATATTAGGATTTCAGCATCCACTAATTCCAGGGAAACATCACAAAATCTTGTTGTTTCTGAATTTTAACTGCATCTTGTTTAAGGTTGCACTATGTTATCTGTTCTTATTTTAGAAATTTACTTATATTTCACACTGATTGCCTTGTGACTCACTCATTATAAAACCATACTATAGCAAAGATTTCTCTTCCGTTAGAGCTAGTATTATGCAGTAAAATCAAAATCTTTTCATTTATTTTCCTCGATTTCAGGTTTGACTGACAGCCCCATGTTTAAAGCTTTAGTATTTTTTGCCCTGACATTTTAAATTCTCCATATGTTTGACATATCTTTCTATGACTATGATTCTCAGATTATGTGGACCTTTGTGGCTACACGTCAAAACTTAGAATTTTTGTGGATTTTAAAAGCCAGGGTAAGAGGTCATGACACTAATTCTGCTTCAGTGATAATTATATTTTTCCCTACTTTCTTTTTTTTTCATAATTTACAGCTTAATATTTTTATTCAATGTTACTTAAGCAAAGAACTTTGCACTATGGTTTTTGTTTATAAACATATACTCTGCCAATTTGGTCAGACTATGACTGAAATCAATGTATGTAACAATATCCTGCTAGTTTATCGCAAATAATCTTCTAATCAATCTTGATCAAACTATTAATTGAATCAATAATCAGATAATAAAATAACTGAAGTTTTATATCATTTGATTTTGTTAATATAAACCATATAACAATGTGCACTCACTGAAAACTTCACTGCCTTAAGGCTGTAAAAGTACAGTTTCTTTGTATTTAAAGAAGATCACTAATAAATACTATAATTCAATAATTTCTAAATTTCTAAAGAGAAATTTTCTTAAAGGCATGCTTTGGTTCTAATTTTATTCTTCAAACTACTAAAACAAACACACTAGCAAGCAAAAGTAAGTTTTAAAAAAGCAAACAACTTTGAGAACTATCGGGAATAAACCACTGCATTTTTAAGCAATATAGCCTTGTGTTCTTCAAGCAACATTTTCAATTTTTAGTGTAGATACTTTTGGAAGAAAATCTACTGGCATATAAAAATAATGATGACAGAGTCTTTTTAAAAGTTAAATGTCTAATTTAATAATAAATCGACCTTCCAAAAATGTTCTAGATATATAGTTGGAGTAAAATATAAATTTTCATATTAATATTGCTACTCCATTAAAAGGAAAACTGCTCCTTTCTTGTCTTTCAGTTACTTATGATCAAACTGTTGGCTCAGTGTCTATGATCGTCCTGGTGGCTGCACGCCAGATTAGCAATATTGCAAACCTGAGTCTATCAGCTCGAGGTACTGTCGCTGGCATGTGTCTCTACAGCACTTAATTTAATTAGATGAGACTTCCATTGTTGAAACTGCTGAACACAGTATTTTTGACTGAGCCAAGGAAGAATCTAATTTATTAGACCTTTGAAACTGAGCTGTAGAATTGTTATTGTGGTGTCTCACAGCAACTGCAATGTTTTGAATATAAATCCTGAATCCCAGTGAAAGCAGTATTTCAGAGATCTATCCCGTGTTTATTGCTGATGCACTAAGCATTTTTCTTGGGAGCTATGTAGCCTATTATGATCTCAGTTATTGTTGACTTGCAAGACAGAATACAGTTTCCCATTATTATGGCACAAAGAAATTTGGTGTCGTGATGGGAGTAGTGTGCCAGAATGAAGGAGAGCAACATTTTATTTCACCTTTGTTTCATTCTGTGATATCGAACTTTCCATTTCATTCCAGAAGGCTTATAGACCAGAAAAAGAGCAGACATTTCTCTAGAAACAGGAGCAATCATAAAGCTTATAAAATAAATTCTAAAAGGAACTTTGAGATATTTAGGAGAAATACAATTAACTTTTATTGAGCAACTGTTGCATGCTTGGCATAAATGACAGACGAAACAAAAACCAACAGAGAACCTCAGTCTTTGTCCCCCAAAAAATTACATTTAAAGGAAAGATCAAACTGAGCAATATGCCTGCTAAAGATACACTTGTTTGTGAATAAGATAAACACCTTTTTTTTACATGCAATTTGAATAAAAGAAAGCAGATTTTAATTTTATGCTAAACACAAAAGAATAAAATTACAACTATATAATCTTGTAGGAAAATTTTAATACCTTTGGATTTTTATTTAAAAGGCTTGGAAAGTACTTCATTCTTGTTTTGTTTTGTTTTCCTTTTTGAGACAGATTCTCACTGTTCAGTTCAGATTGGTCTGAAACTCAGTATGTAGTCTATGCTGGCCTCAAACTCACAGGAATCCTCATGCCTCAGTCTCCCAAGTGCTGGGATTACAGATATACATCACTACACCCAATACTGAAGTATTTTATTCTTGACATCAATTTTCTTTGCAGAAGACATTCAAAATAAAAATCAAAGATACAAGACTTGGATAGGAAGTTTCACTGTATGGAGAACTGCAGGAACTTGACAATTACTGAGAAAATACTAATGAATTGCATTATCTTGTAACCTAAACAATATTCTAAATCCAAAATATAAAGCAAAAATACAGATATGTTCTCTGCTCTTATTTGCTAATTGAATTTACAGTGTAGCAGGATATTGAAATTCAACAAAAACAACTTAAATATAAATTAAAAGAATGATAAGGTGTGTCAAAGGATATAATGGAAGGATCTTACCTAGGCTAAGTCTAATGTAGGTTTTTCTGAGGAAATTATATTTAATCCAAAATCTGAAAAATGGATAGAAGTTGTCAGGTGAGGCTGATATGACTATGCTATGTTTTTCTATTCTTATCAACTGTATATGGCCTTCTGTTTTGCTAGTTGGTAGATTTTGTTATTTTCCATAGATTTTTCTTATAGAAAAACTGTGATAAGCAAGTTGTGAAAGAAGACATTATGTTACTCCCTAAGAAAACTTAATGTATTTTTGGAGATTATTGATCATACAAAAACTGTTTCAGAGTACTAAAGGTAAGAAGTAAGTCAAAAAAAGATAACAAAAAATGTTAAATAGAAAAGTAGAAGAACAATTAGTATAAGTGGACAGTGAAGAGTGAAATAGTCTGCTAATATGAACAGTTACTGAAAAGAGGCTTTTGCTTTTGTTAGTAAAGGAAAAATACATGATTTAGGCAGAAAACAACCTTCACACCCATAAAAGCCAAGTTGATACAGCTTTTTTTGTACCTTGTAAGCGATTTCCTAAAGTAGTTGTATGAGTCTGAATATTTCTTTTACATCCTTGGCTCTTAAACATTGAAAATTACTCATGATAAGAAAGTATCAATAATTTCATCATCTTTCATAAAGAGGAGAAAAGCTGAAGGTGTGAAGGGCTCTGAGAGACAGATTCCCAGTAGCAGGCATATAGTAATCTTCCCTGGACAATGATTTGAATGTGCTGGACATCAGATCTACACTTCAAATATTCTTGAGGGCATAGGATGGGATAGGTTGACAATACAGATTTCATGGGTTGGTTCTGTCTTCTAAACAAATGATAGCATATTAAAATGTGGTTTTGGATCATTGAAATCCTCAGTGATTTTAATTTTAATTTAATCAGCACTTTGAATTTCTAAAGACAAGTAATCAACCATCAAAAATATTATTTCTCTTATCTCTATTAATAGCATTTACAGAAATTAATCTTTTGAAGGTTTAAACATAAAGGAGCATATTTCTATTTATTCTCAGTGAATTTTAAGAATTACAATGAAAGGATTTTTCCCCATTAGGTAGAATAGTAGCACATATATACATATATACATATATATATATATATATATTTAGCTCAATATTTTTAGAGAATTGAGAGTGCTTTTTAGCAATTCTCTTCATGGTGAGCCCTAGGTCATTTAAAATTTATGCTATGCACTCAACAGGAAAGTTAGCAGTTTCCTGGGCTGTGTGAAAATTGATAATATTCATTGATCAAGGATATATGAACTCAACTTGTTTATTTGACTTTACCTGCTCTTCTGTGATGTTTTCATTCGTAATCTTGGGAGTATATGAATGAAGTCACATGCCTGAGGGAAAATAATCAAACCATTTTGATACTATAATAATACATAATTTGTGCAGTAGCTTCTGCCTCAATCTTATTCAGGACTCAAAGTTATCTGAATGTTTCACGTGGAACATGTTCATTAAAATCCTATGATGATTGCCTTGGGATTTGTCCGACTTGTAAAACAACTGTCACAAATTCTGTGCACAGTTGAAATAAAAATACAGTTCGACATTTATTTTCTCTATTCAAAAAATTTCACCTTGAATATGGAATTATATAATGCTCAATTGAATTTGTAAAAACAGGTCAAATGTGAAAGATTTGTAAGTTGTTAGGATCATCATTTCACAAGAAACTAGAAATTCCCTGGAATGCATTTCCAGTGCCTTACAGGTGAATATCTTTTCCTCTTGGTCTGCATGGATCCTGTGTTTTCCTACCACAGCAAAGGCTTCAGTGTTTATGCTAGACACATTTTGTGTTCTTGTATACATTTTTTTCAGTTGGTGAATAGCTCGATCTCTGAGGCAGAGTGACTGCTCATTTTTCCCTTATCTTCTCCCTTATGTCATGCTTTCATAGGGCTTCTGCTATTTTTACACCTTGGATCTTTAAAATTTAAGCTGCTCATTTGTTGCTACAGTGCTTCTCACACTAAGATCTTCTTTCTCTTTCCAAATTCTCCATAGATAAATCTACTCCTACACTATCCCTAACTCTTTATCAATTCCAACACTGGGATTTAGATATATTGTCTCTGTTATGCGACACGTTAAGTAGTATCTTGAGCTGTAACTTCAAACAACTATAATATCACTTGGTGAGAGGAATATTTTGGCTCTGCTTATTGTCTAATATTACCACTATTGTATAAGCACTTGACTGTTAACTATAACATTGTTACGTGGTGCATGTCTATTGCAGTAGGTGCTTGAACAGTGCTTTTTACCATGAAAGCACCTGTAAGTGCCTACCCAGAGAAGTCTGTATATAAATAATCATCTATTTTTATTTATTTATTTTTAAATATTTTTCTAATGATATTTGTTGGACTCAACACTTGTCCACATCAATGTTCTGTGGTTCTATTTCCTCATTTGGGACTCACCTTAAGTTTGTATAATTATAAATCATTTCAAGATTTTTTTCTACAATAACTGATCACTGGTTTTGCCTGCCCTTGTTTTCAAATTGCTAGTGGCTTGTCTGAGCTACTCACTAAAGATTTTTCATGCATAAAATATCTCTTTCATGTAGTTGTCTCAAGGACAAATGGATAATATATGGTAAACACATGCCAGAGCACTCAGTAATGCTCAATAATTTTTAGCTTGCCACTCCATCTGCTATGCCTATTTTGAATAAGTCTAAACTAGTTCTGCAGAAGAGGATTTGTTTATGACATTCTTGCAATGGTGATTTAGAGCCAATAAACTTTTGTGCAGACGCTTGAAAGATCATCTTTTGCCTTAAATATAAAAAACATTTAATTTTAGGTAGCTTAGAAATTAGTTAATCATCAATCGTCTCTCAATAAATCTGACAATTAACCATACTGGCTAAAAAAAAATAAAGTGGGTTGCGAATGGAATGAGCAAAGTAGCTAAAATGATTGCATAATCAGAAATATAAGGAGGTCAAATTTTTTTTAAAAATAGCTGTAATGATAGTAGGTCTGTATTACTTAACCAATGAAAGATAAGATTGTAGTTCTGTATAAACCAAGAAACAAACAAAAGAAACAATCTTTGTATTTGTTAGAAACAAAAAAAAATAAATAAATTGAGAAGAGGCTATATTGATCTTGATGAAAATCTCAGTGGATAAAGCACTCAATAAAATATACTCCTCACTTTCCACTAGAAAGAGCCATTTATTCTTTGTGTCTCTTTAAATAGTAAGGTAAATTTTCCTTATTTTCTGCTTGCATAAATCCATGAAAGTATATATGCACAATAAAATATAAGATTTTAATGCCTGTATAATATTTATATCTAAATAATTGCTATTATTTTGTACAAATTATTTCACAGTCCACTGAAAAATCAGGAAGGAATGTTTAAATGTACAAAATTGTATTACTGCTTTATGCAAGAAATATTTAACACCTCCAATAATACAGGAATTACCATACTAGATATCTAGGTGCTGAATGTCAAAGATTAAAAAGATCTTCAAAATTGAACAAGGATATATAATTAAAGAAATAATTTATGGTCTTCATAAAAATCAATTTTCTACATTATGCTCTGGTCTCAGTTTCTGTCAATCATCATTATTATCATTATGGCACATCGTTTATATAGATAGTGAGTTTCATTTGGGTATATTTATATAGTCATTATATACTGTGACTATTTCTAACTTTTCAAATCCCTCTTTACATTTCTATTCTTTTTCCTTCTATGCCCCTCCTCTTCTTTTACAGTCTCCCTTCTAATTGCATGTCATCACTTTTGTTGTTGTTTAGATTTTGCATATGAATGAAAATGCAATATTCGGTGTTCTAAGTCTGGTTCATTTTGCTTAACCTTATTATGTCCAATTCATCTGTATTTAAGCAAATGACCTAGTTTCATTCAGCTTTATGGTTGAATAATACTACATTATGTAATATACCATACCATACTGTCTTGGTTACTTTTCTCTCCTTGTTGAGACAAAATATCTATCGCCCAAAATTAGGAAAAGAAAGCTTTATTTAGCCTACAATTTTTTGGAGGTTTCAGTCCATATTCAGCTGGCTCCAAGGCAGGGTGGTGTGGCTGAGGGGCAGCTGTTCATGGTGGCTGCAAGAGACAAGAGCAAAAAGGGAGAAAGAGAGAAAAAAAAAAACCCTCGCCTTCTTCCCTCCCTTTTATTGTATGTTGGCTCCACCCATGGGCAGATGCAGCACTCACACTACCAATCCTAGCACCAGACAGACAACAAACCAATCACAAACCCTAGATTCAGCAGCCTCCATGACTGCATGAGGCTTGGGAGGCTCCCTAGACACAAACCAAAACACATGCCATCTTTGATCCATTCATCTGTGTATATACAACTATCATTTCCATATCTTAACTATTGTTAATTATGCACGATTACATCTGTAGCAGCTCTTTCTGTAGTAGACAGTCTTTAATTCTTTCAGGGTTACAGTGACAAGTATGGTTGGAACAAATCACAGCTCGATTTTTAACTTTTTGAGGGCATTCTATACTTATTTCTATAATGAATGTACTAATTTACAGTCCCACCAGCAGTGGAGAAGTGTGTCTTCCCCCTTTGATCCCATCCTCTTCAACCTGTATGTATATGCATATTTATATGCTTATTTATTTATCGTATCCTTAATGATAGTCATGCTGACTGGAGTCAGATAGAATCTCAATATACTTTTGATTTGCACTGCCTAAATTGTAGAACGGTCTTTAATATACTTATTGACCATTTGTACTTTTTCTGAGAAGTATTTGTTCAATTCATTTGTTCATATCTTTAGGTTTTTCTTTTTTGGTGTAAGTATTTTTTTAACCAGTTCTTTATGTGTTCTAGCATTAATCCTTTCTGGGATGAGTAGCTGGCAAAGATTTTCTCTCAATCTGAAGGCTTTGACTCCACTCTGTCAGTGGTTTTCTTTGCTGTGTTGAACTCATTTATTTTTGTATCATTCCCTTTGCTGATTCTGGCTGCTATTTCTTGTGCTATTCGAGTTTTATTCAGGAAGAACTTCCCTGTAGTTAGGATATGATGTATTTCCCTATGCTTAGATTTTTGATTCATATTGAATTGGTTTTTGAACAAAGTGAGAGATAGTGTTCAGTTTAAATTTTCTACCAATAGATATATATGTTCCCAACACCATATTTAAAGTGGCTTTCTTTGATCCAATGTAAGTACCCAAAATTTTATTTTCTCACTGTTACACTTATTATTGTTAAAAACTTACATGCTAAATATTTTCTCCTTCTCAAACTTCTAGCACTTAGGCCTTTGAACAAAGTTAGAAAATGATATATATCAGTATATATATATCACTAATGACATGATTTTTGACAGAATCAATCAGTATATAAATGTAAAAGTGAATGTGTTTGGCACGGTGTATTAATAGACTTACTGTTTATTAAATCAATGAAAATTTTCCATCATAGTGTGCTAGTCAAATATTAAAATTTACACTAGTCACCTGAAGAACAAGTTAAAACACATATTCTACTGCAATAAATCCAGGGTTAGACCTGCAATTATGCATTTCTGACTCATGTTTGCTTGATGTCATTACCAACTATTAGTCCTCATTAGCTAGGTAACACTCTAGTCTATACTGACCCCTAGTCTCTGTGAATTATGAGGTGTTCAGTATGGCTGCCAGCCTTGTGTGAGTCCTCTAACCCTTTCTGGTAGTTATTTACTCTTTCTTGCCTAGACCATACACACACATCTGTTGACCTATACCCAATACTTGAGTATTCTATTGCAAGGGGGATCTTCTGTAATCTTTAGGTAGCTTTCTCCACTCTAGTAATGCTGTCCTGCCAGGTCGAGCCTTCTCTAGCATTTATTATGCTAGAATTCTGTGATGTTTTCTCAACTCAAATTAGTCTCTACATCATATCATAGAAACTCTCAATGTAGAAACCACACAATTGTGGGGCTCAGCTAATTTGATTTTCAAAGTAATAAATGATATTATTTTAATGTTTAATCTATATCTTACAAATTGTTCTCTGTGTATTTAATCTGTTTTGTGGGTACTGGAGCAGAAGGGCAAAATTGATGATTGTTTCTCCATTTTTGCTTTAATATGAAGTACCAGCAATTGTTAAACACATTCTTAAAATCCCTGAATTTTTTATTTTTAGGTTTTATTTTAAGGTAATCTTTAAAGATACTTTGAGTTGTCTCTGAAAATTGCTTTAGAATTTTATATATCTGCAATGTTTACATTTTGAACAAATACATAAAATCATGCTGATTTTCTCTACCTTATTTTGTGATTGTGCTACAACTTATGGCAACACAAACAAAAATATTGACTTGAGAATTTTTTTCTACATACATACTTGTTTACAACAACATTAGCAGGTACGGATGATACATTCTAAACCTGTATATGACATATACACTAAGTGTATATATTTCATATTTAGATCTAATTTATAAGTAAGGCAGGTAACATGTAATAATACTGAAACATTGTCATACTCTGCATAAGAAATTTATAGTTTGGTAACTGTGACTTCAGAAACTTATCTTTAAAAATAAGCCTAATGGGATATTTTTTAAAGGTGACTTACATTAAGATGTAATGTTCAAACAGAATCTATACATTAATTTCAAGTTTTATTTACTGATTTAATGATACTATCACCATGTTAAACCCTTTGTTAATATTTTTAAAACAGTATTTTGCAATTATGGAAGAACATTCTGTGCCAGTGTGCACTCATCATAGGTTAAACTTGTTACAGATAATCATATTGACTTCCCCTTTTCTCTTTAGAATAATCACATTCTGAATCTTTCAAGGGCTTTTCACCTTGAGAATATTCAGTAATTATATTTGGATATTCATCATAAGGCTGTAAAGAAATATTATTCTCTAAAATCAAAGATAGGTAAAATTATTTTTAAAACCATAAAATTATATAAAATTTTGTGTTGTACCTTAAATTCAATGAACTTTTATGTTTATTACTTATGTATATTTTTAGATTATTCCAGGGTAAAATAAATGAATAAAAATATTTTCCATTTTTCAATTAGCAGACTATATTTTAGAAACATATTTTGAAGTTATAGATGAGTGTTTAACCTCTCTTGCTAGGTAAGTACACTCACCTTAATTGTATTCTCTCTGTTGTAAACACAAATTGGCATACCTACTTCATAGAGATCCAGGTAAATGTGTGAATTCAGTGCTAGCAAATCATGTAGTATGTTTCATAGTACATCCCAACACTAATTGAGATATTATACTTTCTTTTTCTATATTAATGAAATTTCCAATAGCAAAGAAAAAGTTAAAAGTGCAGAATCCTCTTTATATTTATATTTGTACCATCTTTTTCAATAAAATATTTAATCATCTCTGAAAGAGTGCAACATATAAATCTTGATTAATCTGATAAATTGGGTCATTAAGAGGCAGTAAGAGTGACACCGCTTGTACTTCTTCCAGGTAACACATCTGCATTTTAAACAGGACCTTCAAAAGATGAATTCATTACTGTTACAGAAAAATCAGTGACAGGTTTGTAAAAATTAAAGCTGTGAGATCACTTTCAAAAATACACTCTAAATAACTGCTTATATTTCATAAGATATTACAATTACCTTCATTTCAATAACGTCACCCTCAAAACTGATATTTAAACTCCTTTCCCCACCCATAAAAATGTTAAATAGCTTCAATGTCAATACAAATCAAAAATTGAAAAATAAAAATAAAAATAAAATAGGCCTTTCTACCATAAGTGTAAGCATTCTACTTCCCCATGTGCCAGAGATTCAGACCATGTACTTTCAAGGACTGATTCATTACTGAGATGCTGCACAATCCCTTTACAACATTTCCAGATTGTAGTTACTGGCAATAAATTAATGATAATAAAAGGTAGTTACTGTGAAATTTTACTTCAACTGCCAAATTCAATGAAATATAATTCCCTCCCTATAGATGTAGTAATGCTTTTGGGAAATGTTACTTTCCAACAATATATATCTTCAAATTTGCTTTTGCGTACATTGTAAAATATCATTTAAGGCCAAATACATTAATAGTGATAGCTGGCACTTCAGAGTAGATAAACATGTAACTTCCAATTCAACCAAAATTATTATCAACTTTGAAAAGGAAAGAATATTTCAAAGAAATATTTGAAAAATATACTTAGTAAAGGGCAGCTATATGGTCCATAACTTATTATGTAAAATTTATGAAATTTTACTTTTTCCTTTTAATAGCACTGAAATTTAGAAAATATGAAAAGCATAAGAGAATTCAATGTTTGCAATGTTTATATCTTTAATAGGTGATAGACACATAGACAGGAAGTCAGATAACGTAGAAAAAATATTGTGAAATGATAAAGCTGTGACCTGCAATACCATTACTTAAAATATTTGATGTCTTATTACGTGGGCATGTCAAAATTTATTTAGACAATCATTTGCTGCTAAACTTGAATTTCCTTTCAAAAAATTCCTTTTATTAAAATGCTATGAGATGTATATTTCTTTTGAATATTTCTTGAACATGAATTTTTAAATGTAGAATTTCCAGAATATATACAGCTGTTGACTTACATTAATTGATGTCCATATGCAAAATGACTATTTTTGGCAAAATATTGTGCTAAGCGCTGAAAATTTCATGGTCCATGCACAGAAACATGCTTTAGTTTACTGAAGTTAGGGTTTAGTGTGTGAGGCAGAGATTTACTACAGCCGTAGTGTGGCTTTAGAGGCTGGTATGTGTGCAGTGCTGGATGAGCTCATGTATGTGTACATAAAATGACTAAATGTCTTAGGAAGCACACTCTGAGAAAATACTGTTTAAGTTTTCAGACTGTAAATTGAGTCTGAATTCAGTTAGTGATGAGGAAGAAAGAAGGGGTGGATAGTGACCGATCTTTAGAGGGAATAGCAGGCTACATGCAGGCATCTGGAAGAAACAATGCCTTGGAGAAAGAGAAACTGCGGCAACTAAAAAACAAAAGCTGGAAAGATTTGAGATGAGGCTAGACAAGCCTACTGACCTTGAGTCACGGCATGGCTAAAACACATGCGAGGACTTTGATGTTTTTTATTCTATTTACTTTTTGGAGGGAGGTGAGAAAATCACTGAAGAAATTTTAGTCTGAGAGATGGTGTTGCCAAATTGTTTTTGAATGGTCAATTTGACTCCACATGTTCTCAAAACCCACAATCCTGAAACCCATAAGCTATGGACTCAGCGTGTTGGAGTTTCCTGTGTTGATGCCTAATCTCTAATATAACGTTATCATGGTGTATTTGAAGACTAATGAAATCAAAAGTGCAGATTTCTCATAAATGAAATTTGTCCTTATCAGTAACATCAGTAATTGGATGTGGTGGCACAAACCCGTAATTCCAGCGCTGTGAGAGGTGAGGCAGGAGAAGAGCAAGTTTGAGCACAGTCAAAGCAACTCAGCAACTTACAAAGAACTTGTCTCAAAATTAAAAAAAAATAGAAAAAACAAGAAAACTGAACTGGGGATGCACCACATCAAGCATTTTAAGCATTATCTCCCTCTCCATCTTCTAGGGATATAGCAGAAAGATTTTCATTTGGAAAACAGGAAGAAAATACACAATACTGGATCAACTCAGTATACTGGCAGTTTGATTTTGGACATTCTGGCCTCCACTGCTAGGACAATTCATTCTGCCATTTAATTCTACACTATTTTTGTTACAGAGCCTGAATTGACTAAGAAAATTGTCAACTTCAGTCAACTTCTACTATTAGTACAATGAGAAATAGAACAAAAGGTAACAGTCCTGAGGCAGAAACCTACGAAAGTTATCATTAAGGCCAGCAAATCAACGCTATAAACCCATTCAGTTTAAGTATTATTAAAAAGTACTAATCTAACGGTATTGCTTTACTTGCACATAAAGTAGATACGTTTATTCATTTTATGTTCCTAGTCTTTTGTCCATGGGAAAACTTTATAAAGACATATAATTACTTCACATTTCTTTTTGAATTGTATCTTTATCAGAAATACTTGATACACCATAATTTTTGGAACTACTTTAATTTTTAATAGCACTTATCACCATTGCCCTTCATCTCTGTATATGTGATATAAAGAATACAAAGTATACTTCCTTTTCAGCTGGAGCTTAAGAGTTCAAAATGCTAATAGTGTGGATATTTTTCCCCTTATAATTTCACACAATGTCCTTAGATACCAAGGTCTTCCTCAATGTGACATTTCCATATGTAAATGACAATTTGTCATACTTTACAAGTTTTAAGAAATAGATATAATGAAATTGACCCACTTAGAAGACAGTAAGAAATAATTCCATTGCACTCTTCATACTTTTAACTCAGCCGCTGAAAACCAAACCTCTTTGGTAACTCAGTTTTTCTTTCTTCTCTGATATCTCCTATTTTATTCAGTTTTACATTTTTCTTTCACTTTCATTATAACTTCTTCGGTGCCCTCTAAAACTTATGATGTGTGCACAGGGAGAAATATGTTTTAATCTAGTACTTGCCTATGAGGATATTGCTTTTTCTCGGTTCCTTTAAAATGTAGGCTTCTACTGTCTTATTCCAGATTATGAAGACTATCCTTTGTTTCATAGATAAAGACATAGTATCCCATTTTATT